>CM037160.1:32451272-32576680 GCA_020921065.1 Vaccinium darrowii
CTCCTAATCCTACCCAGAAAAAAACATGACCTTGAACATTGTAAATTTTGACCTGGAAACACTACCACACAGAGATGTAGAACTGTATACAGCAAAATAATCATACCAGTATTTGACCCAAGTCTGAGAGGATAAACAACGATAGAAAAATGCTGGATCAATTCAATAACAATTATCCCAGTGCCTTGATCTTTGTTCTCAGACTCTGATGTGTCTAACCGATTTGAACTAACTAGTTGAAAACATGAATCCAGGGGAACTCAGTGACCATGAAAGTAAGCAGTGAGATGATCAAGAAAATGCAAGAAGATGCCGAGAAGGTTTGGGATCCTGAATTTGTGAGAATCATTAAAGAAACGAAGGAGCCTTTTGTTAATTAATGTCATATACGACTGTGACCCCTTACAAAAACTTGTTTGGGACAATGTGGTGTTAGTTGGGGAAGCTGCTCATCCGATAACCCCTCACGGCTCAAGGAGCACGAACATGGCAATATTAGACGCGGCAGTTTTAGGAAAGTGCCTTGATAAGTGGGGAGTGGAAAATCTACGTCTAGCGCTTGGGGAATTTCAGACTATAAGGCTGCCGGTGATTTCAGAACAAGTTTTACATTCTAGGAAAATGGGTCAGATCGAACAAGGCTTAGTTCTTCCTAATGGAAAGGCCTTTGATCCGAAGATGGTCAGTCCAGAAGAATGCCATGATCTGCAGATGAAAAACATGCCTTTCTTTGGCGAAATTCCATCAATACTTGAATAGACAACATGCTTCCAGAAAAGAAAGAAAAAAAGAAGAGAAAACCGATAAACTATATGATGCGTCAGTTTGCATAGCATTGTCTTCAACCTATATATCATTTGTACATTTGATTGTGTTACGTTCTTGTTCTTGTATTGTACGTTGCGCTTTTCTGTATATTTATGTAATATAATTGCTGAGACAGCGCACTTGAATCTTGGTATCTGAGACTTTCTATTGTTTGTTATAGCAGTGGTTACAAGCTTTTCTTTGACAACTCAAAGGTGCCCGACCAACTTACTCGCGCTTCGACTAAACGGAGTTTTTGTTCTACTAAGTGGATCGAGATATCCTTTTTTTTTACACATATACTCCATGTTTTGGATTTTCGCCCAAGTCAATTATGGGCACCTTGATGAATGTCTAGAGCTGAGAAAAAGGATGATCATTATCTTTCTGTTTTTATGTTTTCTGACCTTTTGTTATTGTGGTACAACAATAACTTAGGCTACGTAAATCATTCTTCCATCAGTCGGTCAAAAAAATTTCCCTATATGATATATTCATCTATTTATGCAAACTAGCGTCTATTTTAGTATCTTTAATCTCCTTTACTAATATCGGTCACTTCCATCATCAGTAACTATCAAATTAAACTTTGTGGGCCTCATAATGGGTCAATGACCTCCCTTGAAGCTTTTGACAACTTCTCCTGTAGTTTTTAAATAAAAATGCACTGTCCTTCCTTGCCTTTTAAAATAATTCCTGAATTCATCACTCCAGTTAGTTCCGTTATATAGTTACAGTGACAAAACGCTGATGTCATCATATTTTAATTTTGGACACCCATATTGACCTCCCTCTCGCTTTATTTTTTTGGAAAAAGTTTTCAAAAAATGGTTTTCAAGAAAACTGTTTCCGAACAAATTTTCAAAAACTACTTTGCCGATTTTTCAAAGTTGTTTTTAAAAAAAGGTTTTCAAAATAACGGTTTTCCCAAAATTATTTTTTTTATCCAAAGAACTGTTTAAACTAAAGTGTTTTCAAAAGTATTTTTTTCCTTCAAAATTGTTCTCAACAAATGTTTTTCAAAAAGTAGTCTTTTTTTTTTTAAGAAAAAATTGCCTTTGGTATAAAGGGTGCATTGGTCTTTTCATATGTGAATGTGACAAATTAAAATATGCGGGTCCCACACGACCCACCTTATTTAAAGCGAGTTTTCACTGCAATATTTTCGCTATTTTTGGTATTTCCACTACTTTCACGCATTTCAATGCAATATACATCACAAAAATAATGAATAGTATTCTTACCGAAAACCACACCCACTTTTGGATATGCAATATACATCACAAAAATACCAATGAATTGTATTTGTACTGAAAACTAAACCCACTTTTAGCTATAACTTAATACTGAAAATACCAAAAAAAATCGCAGTGGAAACTCATCTTTGACGCGAGTCTCTCTAAGGCATATTTTTCTAAAAGATTTTAGCAACTCTCATAGGAAAAAGTGAATCCCACACTACGCCAACTTTTATGACTGTTGCGTTGCTAATTGCATGCCACATGTACATTGTGTCGAGCGAATTTCCTATCTGCATGACCGAGCAACAAATCGTGCCTATTGTGACCATTGAGCTCCTTGTGACCACGAGCTGTTTGAAAACTCCTGTTTTTAATAGTTTGACATGTTTTTCTTCTTTTCATTTTTAACTGAGTTCAAGATGTTTTCGAAAGACGTTTTCTACTCCACGCATACACACGTGAATTATAGCTTGTTCTATCAAAATATTAGGATTTGGATCCATGATCTAGTTCAATTGATCAAGCAATTTCTGTATCATAAATCAAGCTAGGAAACAAGGTAACAAGACAATCTTAATTAATTGTTTAGTATGTGTGTTTTTTTCTTCTTTTTTGTCTTATACTCTCTTTCTTCTTTCTTATTTTTTAAATCAATCTTGTTCTCTCTCGTTTAGTACATTTTTATTTCAACGTACGGATTAGTGGAAAGTGAAAAGTCAATTTTGCCCTTATATTTTGGCAGTGCATCTTAGGTTGGACTTGATTGCAAGTTTGCAACTATTTTATTAATAGTTTAAGAACGTAATTAGGTAAGTTTATTACGAATTATAGGTATAGATGAGTATATGCAGTTTTGTTTGATTGAAAAATTGTAATTCTAAGCGTTCATTACGAATTATTATACGTTAAAAAAATAAAGTAGTTCTGGGAAATATTTTAATTTTTTTTGAAGAGATTTTAATAATTTTTTTGAACTATTGAAAAAAGAAAAAGAAAATTAAACACGAAGCAACTGTATTTTTGTTTAGTACCCCTGCTTTAGGGTTGGGCAACATGTAATTTCGTGTTATTTTCATGTTATGTATTACTGAATTTTATTTATGAATACCCACAACATTTTCAACTTATCAAATTTTCATGTCATGTTTCGGGTTCGTGTTGTCATGACGCATCAAACAGTTTTGTTTTTAGCTAAAATTTTATTTTATTACTTGACATTTTATCAAACTAATATCTAATGTATAACATTACTAACAAAAATATTTATTTTTAACTTAATTATATAAATTTATTTTATTTTTCGTGTTAGGCATGGTGACCCTCTCCTACTACCTGATTTTGGGTGGTTGACATTGGAAAAAAAAAAAGAACGAAATATAATTCTAAATCCACCAGAGAGAGAGAGAGAGAGAGAGAGAGAGAGAGAGATGGGGGGGGGGGGGGGGGGGGGGGGGGGGAAGAAGAAGGGGAAGGCAGTGGTAGTAGGGGCCTAGGGGGAAGCATAGCAGGATTATCCTGTGCGCACTCGCTCATAGCAGCAGGGTGGGAGGTGGTGGTGATTGAGAAATCAAGCGGACCCCCAACTGGTGCTGGACTCGGTCTCGACCCACTCTGTCAGAGACTCATTGAGTCGTGGCTCGGTCACCCCAATCTTCTCCACAATTCCACCTTGCCTCTCACCATCGATCAGGTACATACCTTTTTTTTCACATTTGGTTATGGGAAATGGTTTTTTCACATCACTTTTTTTGTAAATGTATTCCATATGTATTTTATAGTGCCTGTGTGGTGTGTAATTTTAAATACTGGATGAGAATTGGGGCGGTCGAATGAAGCAAACAGATCGAGCTCGGGTCGGGTCGGGTTGGTTAAATACTCTTTATTGGTTCGTTTCGTCTGATGAGCAAGTCAAAGTTGAAAAAAATATTTCAAAGTTGTTAAGTGTTCAGGTAAATCTTGATGAACTATTAGTTGATTCGATTAGGTTATAATGCTTAAAAAAATCAAGTTATTTGAGCTCGTTTCGTCTTTGGCTCATTAAAACTCGTTCAAGATTGGTTCAAGTAATAAACACCTGATTTTGAACACATTCTTGAAGCTCGTTGAGTTTTCAAACCCAAGTCTGAACAATCGACTGTTCAGCTCGTTCATCAACCATAGTTTCTTATCTTCTTTTACGTATTTTCATATTCTCTGTTTTATGGGTGCACTTAAAGTTAAGTTCGTCGTTCTCTGTTGGTATTACTTTCCAAAATTTTTGTTGCTGTGACAGTTTTAGCTTGTATCAAAATCCAAAATCTCCATTTGGGCTTACTATAGTGTTGTTGTTATTCTTGTATATTTTTATGATAATAGTGGTAGTGGTAGTGGTAGTGGTGGTGGTGTTGGTGGTGATATGTTGAGCTGGTGATAGACAAAATCAACCACATTGTTTTGAATGAAATTTGCGCTTAGATTCTGTGTTTTTTTGGAACTTCAGCTATAAACTTATTTTTCGGGATGATAAAATTAAGGTCACAGCCGAGGCTAAGACTTTTGGCTTACACCTGGTTATTTAGGTAAGCAACCTCTCTCCTTTTTTTTTGGTTGGATAAGTTGATTCCGGAACCCTTGTGACAAGGCTACGGCGGATAGGACTTGCTATCTTGCTAGGTTACCTCTTTATTTTGTGTTTCACGTCACACTAAAAGTTGCTCTGAACATCATCACTAAAGAGCTACCTCGTACCTTCATCTAAATTCTAACCAATTTACTGTTTTAAGGCCTCCGCCCGATCCCGAATGCGGGCGAGATTCGACCGTGGTCGATAATACGGTCGAAACGACCAGCAAGATATGGTTGTTAATAGTACTCCCTATCATTGCCTGATGAGTTATAACACCTTACAGTCATCCTCACTAAAGAGCTCTCTATTACCTACCTTCATCTAAGTTCTAACCAATTTACGTTTATGATATTGTTGAAAGTTCCAGAAGGTATGAAATAAGAAGATGAAGATGCGGGTAAGGTAATTTTTTTTGTGGGTATGAGTGTCTATTAGAGGTAAGATCTAATAGATGATGTTACTAGTAATTTTAAAGTTAGTGCTACAATATAAACATTGGCGCAACACAGTTAGTTACATACTAGCATGCAACAGAATTCGTTATCACCCAATAATGGCCACTTGAAGACGTCCAGCAATTTGAAGCTTCGTGTATCTCTACACCATAGTGAATTTGTGAGATAGAGGTCCAGCGACATGTAAGGGTGACTCTAGAGAGAATTATAGAGAGCAGTGAGCTTTACATTCAAAAAACAAGCTGTACAATTTGCCATGCCCCCTTTCTTAGTGTCCTTCTGTGGAACTCGGAGTGGAGAGGATTTATTATTGAGCGCTTATTATCCAAGATGATATTTAGTTGGTAATTTCCCTCCTTTTATGTCCATGCACCCCTGTTTCTGGCGATCTGGAGCGGGAAAGGAACTTTAGTTCCATGCAGGCATGCACACCTGCTTTCGGCATACGGGGTTTTTGGTGGGAGATTTGCACAATGATTGACAGCTTACTGGTAGAACAGTTTTCTGATAATTGTGCTGCTATTTGTGGACTTTGAGAGCTCTCGGCTCCCATACTTAGTTTGATGTTCTCGGTACCATGTGGCCTTTAGATGTAGGTTATTTCGTTAGTGCCTGACCTTTAAATGTAGGTTAGTTCGTTAGTGCCTGAACTTGATGTCTTGTTTGCACATCATTATCACCTATTCTCTTGGTCGAACCGGGATATGGAACTAAACTACTCCTCAGGAGTTCTTAAATAGACAAGGCAACTCAGGTAAAAGCATTGTGAATGAAACTTGTGATTCATTTGTGGGGTCTGGGCAGTAAGGTTGGGCCACCGTAGCTCCTCCCTTTTGACGAAGCTGCTTATCCCCTTGTGGTATTTCAGTTTAAAAATGTTTTTTAGTTAATGGAACTCTTGTTGAAAGTACCTTTTGGTCTTGAAAGTTCCTTTTGTGTTGGACCGTATATTGGAAAAAGCTTCTTGCGTATGAATTCTGGTCATTTTTATAGCTGCTCATGCGAACCTACGGATTACGTGGCACGGGCAGGCTTGTGAATAGTCCTCATCTACGAAGCACCGACACCTCTAGGGGTCCCCGTATCGTAGTGTCCCGACACGGGGACACAGGGACACGACGGGACACGTGTCCCAACACGCCACGTGGACGGGACACGGCTAATTTGAATTTTTGAGGGAGGCACGGCTGGGGACACGGGGGGACACGACAGGGGTCAAACTGAAATTTTTTAAAACTTTTTGGGGTAAATTTATAATTTATCAATACTTGGGGTAAAAAGGTGTAATTTCTTCATATAATTTCTGTCATATGTATAGAAGTTTTTCTCCTCTTGTTTTGTTTATATTTTCTTCAAAAAATTATATATTATGTTATATATAAATAAATATACACGTGTCCATATCCCCATTTTTTTAGAATTCCGGTGTCCCCGTGTCCGTGTCCGTGCATCATAGGTCCTCATTGTATATAGACCCTAGAAAGATCATTAACTTTTCCTCATGCTTTTCATTCTTAAGTTTCTATTTGCCTACAAGTGACAGATGGTGAAAACAAGATGAACTGGACACTTACAAGAGACGAGAACTTCAATTTTAGAGCAGCACATTGGGCTGATCTGCACAGTCTTCTGTACAATGGGTTACCGCCAAACATTTTTCTCTGGGGTCACTTGTACCTCTCTTTCTGCGTGTCTAATGACAAGTCCAATGTTAGACTGAAAGCTAAAATTCTTCAAACTGGTGAAATCATCGAAATAGTTGGTGAGCTACTTATTGCAGCAGATGGGTGTCTTTCTTCAATCAGAAGAAATTTTCTTCCAGAACTCAAATTAAGGTTTGTCTATGGAAACAAAAATGTGATTTTCTGATCATAGTTTAATTCTGAAATTACTGCTCATGGGTGTGAGGTGTTTATCAACTTGTGCAGGTACTCAGGTTACTGTGCATGGAGAGGATTACTAGATTTTTCAGACGACGGGCATTTAGAAGCAATCATGGGCCTGAGGAGGGTGTATCCAGATCTTGGAAAATGCTTATACTTCTGCTTAGGATACGGAACGCATAGTGTGCTTTATGAGCTTTTGAACAACAAAATTAATTGGATTTGGTATGTCAATCAACCAGAGCCAGAACTCAAGGTTATTACTTATTCCTTCTCTGCTTCTCATGAAAACGTATTTACTTTTTTCCTACCATTATCATTATGGAATTAACAGCAAAACATGAATGGCCGCCCCAAGTGACGCCCCCATGGGTTAAAGGATAACTCAAAGTAGGTTTGTATTCAGAAGCAAAATTTTAGATTCGTCATGGAAGCAAACAGAATGCACATTTTGCCTTCTGTCCTTTGTGCCCTTGTTTCTACACCCTTGCCCACGTTTGTTTCGGGGGTTAGACTAAGGGACAACTGGACAAGTAAGGCCCACATGACTTGTGATGGAGATAACCACCTGTGATAGAAGTTGTAAGAATGGATGTCGGTCCTACATTTTTCATATATATAAACTCATCTAATATCTCGTGGTAGCAAAAGAAAAATGCTTTGGACGCATATGTCCACATACGGATGCGGTCACTGCTGTCTGATGAGAGGGAGACCCGAATGATCATGTGGGGCCTTGTTCATCACACGGTTTTAGGCACATCTGTGTCTGTAGCATTGCTTGTAGCTAAAACCACTACATCCCTCAATATTACTTATCATCCTTATCTTCCCTAAATCCTATTCCCTGAAACAAATGTAGCCTTGCAGGATAATTGCTAATTATCACCTGTTGCTTTGACCTCAAATATTGGCTGACAGTGCCATGAAGGTAAGCAGTGACATGATCAAGAAAATGCACGAAGACGCAGAAAAGGTTTGGGTTCCTGAATTGGCTAGAATTATGAAAGAAACAAAGGAGCCTTTCATAAATGTCATTTATGATTGTGACCCTTTAGAACAGATATTTTGGGACAATGTTGTATTGGTTGGAGATGCTGCTCATCCAGCTACCCCTCATGGCTTAAGGAGCACGAACATGACAATATTGGACGCTGCAGTTCTAGGCAAGTGCCTTGAGAAGTGGGGAGTGGTGTTAGGATTCCAACAACGCACCACACGCAACAGAAGCAGTAATACAAGAGAAAACACGACACACAATATACGTGGTTCGGCCAAATCGGACCTACATCCACGGGGAGGGGGGTTTCACTATAATCCGGAGAAACTCCGTGTTCTTGTGTTACACACTCACACTCAATCTCACAATAATGAAATCCTCACCAGTTCTCTCGTGTCTCTCTCTCTCCGGGGAGCCACAACCGGCCCCCCTCTCACACTCTCTGCCTCTCTCTCTACATTGCGCTACCACACATAATACACAAGGCATCACAGAGTATTTATAGAGTTACACAGACAAACCCTAATCCACTCTCTCTGGGCCTAAGCCCAACAGGCCCACACGGGGTGGAATCCCAACAATCACCCCCTCCACACCGAGTGGGCAATGTCGTCTGCAACACCCTCATGTCGCCTCCTCCAATCAGCTAACTCTGGCAAGCGCCTGTGTCACTAACCAGTCGAGCATCCATGCACTACCAAACAGAGTACACAAATCCTGAAAGAGTGTATCCTTGCAAAACCAGACTCCGCAGCCAATCAGAAAATTCGAGTATCGCAACCCCTAAAAAAGAATGCCTCCACTCGCACACCTCAAACCCGAGGTGTTTGCGCTCACCAATAGAAGCACTCGCACCCTTCAACTGGGGTGCCTGCACCCCCTCATCGAGTGCCTGCAGCTTCATCGCCGCTCTCTACCACTCTAGCATCCTGTCCTGTCAAGAGAATGCAGCAACCCTCTGCCCACTCCAGAGGCTCACTCCCCCAAATGATCTCACACACCATCTGTGATGAGGCTGACTCCTTCTCTGACACCGCATCCCCCACCGAGTACCTCCGCACCCCCAAAACTGGGATACACCTCTCGTGAATCTGGGATGTGAACAAATCCTGCTAGATATCCGTGGCGCAAACTAATCTACCGCTCTGACAAGCGCCTGTGTCATTCCCAAACAAGCATATCCGCACCCCAACCGGGCACACTACTCGAATAAATGTATCCCTGCAAGCCAGATCTTCCGCGATTGATCATAATCCTGCACCCCCTAACCGGAGTGCTCGCATCCAAAACCCAGATGCTCATGCCCAATCACAGGACATAATCCGTGACTCCATCTCTCCACACCAACATGAGCTCATAACTGGAAAGATAATCCGTCAAAAACACAGAAGAAAGAGAATACCAGTATGCAACATCTGATCTCCATCTACAATCAGCGCTTGGAGAATTCCAGTCTACAAGGCTTCCGGTGACTTCTAAGCAAGTACTGCATTCTCGGAAAATGGGTCGCATCAAACAAGGTTTAGTTCTGCCTGATCGTAAGGCTTTTGATCCGAAGATGGCCACTCCAGAGGAATGCCATGATCTTCAGCAGAAAAACATGCCTTTCTTTGGTCAAGTTCCTTCAATATTTCAGTGGACACATGCTTCATTCGATTGTTAAGTTATTGTTGGCGATCTTTTTATCGTGTGCAGGTTGAATTGTCATATTGTTATCTGTTGAACTTGGATAGACAAATGTACCATAATAGCTGAGACCACATATTAGAGAAGGAACGTTACAGTTAAAAAAATACAGTAGCGATGATGATAATTGTCCATTGTTTTGGAACAAAAAATCCTTTCAAGGCAGGGCCACTTTGGACCCACTCCTTCAGGGCAAGCCTAGACACATCTGTGACCCACGAGTCGCAAGTACCGGTCAAGTCAAGGTGTTGCCACTAGGAATATAAAATAAGACCTTTGGGTTTACTCCAACGGCAACACTGAACTGTTAGGTGCCCTGGTAGGTTAGTTTTATTGGTTTGCACCGATTGGTGTATTTATCAGCGGACTTGGGGACCCTGTAGCGCACATAATGCTCTGCACCGTGCAGCGCAACATGGCAGCTGTCCAAAAGTATTTGCAATAGTCCGGATTTAAAAAAACTCTTCCAAGAGAGAGAGAGATGGTTGAAAACACTTTTAGACGGTTCACATTGTGTAGTGGATTAAGTGCACTGTACCATCCCCGCTTATTAAGCAGGGAATTTTGTTATGCCCAGTGGATCACAAAAACCGTTTAGGTTTTCAGATTTGCTCAAGGCCACCTGAGATGGATATCACCATTTTTTTACGGAATGAGCTGGTTTTCTTTTCTTTTTGAGTCAGAATGATAGAAATTTTATTGACGGTAACCGTTCAGAATATAAATAATAAAGTTGTCCCTTTCTCCAACAGTTTAAGCTTTTAGATGTTTTAGTGGTTAACAATCTAATATGGTATCAGAGCTGGCAATAGATTCTGTGTTCAAACCTCACTACCTACCTAGTGATAAAAATTCACACGTGTTTAGCCCGCTTACGAAATAGAGCTTGGCTACACGTGAGGGAGCATGTTGAAAATATAAATAATTAGCTTGCCCTTCTTTCTAACAGCCCCGACAGTATCAGACACATAAATGGACAGTAAGCAGATATTACCTTCTTTTTTTTTTCACAAAGCAAGAAAATTCATATTCCATAAGAGTAAAATTTATATTCTTGATCAGCAACTCCGTGCATATATCAACAACCAGAAACAGAACCCGACTTAACAAAAATCAAAATAAATACAAGGGGAAAAAAAAATATCATCAACCTTGCAACTAAACTGATAGACTGGTATTTTATGCTGGTTCTAGTGCCAAAATAAGTACCAAACTTGAGCTCATTTAGAAGGCCATGTAGCTTGAGCCGACGTGATTATTCCGACTATCACTCCGAACAACCCAAGTGCACTGCCAAAGATTTCAATCACAAGAATTTTCACAAAAAGCGACTGTACCGTGTTCAATACCGGGCGGTACCGGCCGTACCGGCAAATACCGGGAATACCGGCCGGTACCAGAAAATACTGGGCAAATATCGGACAGAACAAAACTGCCACCGTATTCCGGCCATAACTTTTTACTCCGAACTCCGATCAAGGCAAGTTATATATCAAAATTTAAGAGTATTTCAACATCTACAACACTGTAGTTACACACTTTTTCTAATTTGGTGTCGGTGTGACCCAAAAACTATGATTTCTGAACGGAGAGATTATAAAAAATCAGGGTATGTTTTTTAAAAAGGGTTTGTGATGCATGGGTTCAACTTCTATCACTACCAAACATCAAATACAACAAGTATATACTAAATATACATAGATTAAGTGGGTTTAAGGGGGTACCTTGGTTTTTAAGAAAATGGGATTGAAAATGTCATATTCTGTGACAAATTTTGTGTCTCTTGAACCCTCTCTCTTAATATATATATATACATATAGGTGGATTTTCTAGTCCAAACCTCCCGAAAATAAGAAAAAAGTGATTTTTTTTGTGTTGCAAATTATTTTTGGAAAATCCGATCCGTCCAATGTGTTCAGAAGGTGTTTTCAAGGGTCCACGCGAAAAATATTCAAAACAAAATACCGGGAAAGGTTTGATCCATGAAATTTTCGCAAAAACTGTAAATATAAATTTTTTGCGAAAACTGCTTCGATCAAGCCCTTCCCGGTATTGTTTTTTGAAGATTTCTCGCGTGGACTCTTGAAAACACCTTCTGAACACATTGGACGGATCGGATCGTCAAAAAAATGTTCGGATCATGGAGGTCCGGAAGTCCGGAGTCCGGAGGAGAAGCTTACCCTATATATATATATATATATATATATATATATATATATATATATATATATATATATATATATATATATATATAGTTGCGGCAAATCCGATACGGTACCCGGTATTGACCGGTACCGGTACCGTACCGTACCAATAGGAAAACCGGTACTCGTGCCGATACGGTATTCAGAACCTTGGTTAAAATCACAAATTCAAACACAAATTCAAACAGTACTTTGTCAATCGCGACATAACGCAAAAGAAGGTAAATCAGATTATACTCGATGCAATTCGAAACTAATTGTAACGACCCTGATTTTTGGCCTAATTTTTTTCGGATAAAATTATTTTATCAAAAATTTGATAATGTGTGTTTGAAAATTTTTAGACTATTAATCTATTTTAATATGTCCAAATGCTTTCTTATATTATTGCTATGAAATTGTTTGCATATATGGATGTATAGGTATATAATTTCATTTCGTTAACCATATTGCCCAACTACACTTCTATACCAACCAAACTCAAACCCCAAGCACATTTATTCACACTTCAGTCACCCTCACACCCATCTCTCTATGTTTAACCATATTTGGCCTAGCTTTTCCCCCAACCAATAAAAATTAGACACCACCTTCAAAGGCCTTCCTTTAACCCCTAGACAATTGCCATCCTCCCACACCTCAACATCCTATGGGATTTTACACAACCCTTAACCTCCTATATTATCTATTCCCCTTCCCATTTTGGGCAGAGAAAGAGAGAGAGATTTTCTGGCAGTAAGAGAAGGAAGAAAGAAAGGAGAAGAGAAATGATTTCTTGCACCCACACGACCACAATTTCCATTCGCGTCCATACCATGTACCTCTTTAAACAGCCGATTTCCTCATAGTTACAAACGTTTTTGGGCTTAGGTTTTTTCAGAGAAGTTTTAGAGGACTTCTAGAACTTCGATTTCAACACAAGAATCACCCAAATCGGTTGAGTTTTGAGTGAGTTATAGCCATCCAAAGTTCAGTAAAAATCTCGGCTATATTTTTCCAGACAGCTCACTGACCTTTACCATATCGCCATTTTCTCCTAGTTAGATACGTTTTCAACTTTAGAACCCTTCTTCAAGGTTGTAGAGAACTCTGAGAGCTTCAACTTAGACACAAGAATCATCCAAAACGGTCAAGATTTGGTCACATTATTGCTGTCCGAAGTTCAGTGCGAATTTACGACTTTCACCACAAAACTTTTCCGAAATCGAGCTTATTCTTCTGGACCAAAGGTAGATTACTCTAGACCTTTTAATTCCTAAGTATACTACATGTATCATAGACTTGATTTATGTGTTTGGTGTTTGATTGATGCTTGAAACTTGCGTATAACTTCTTAACTGTCTTGGTGCCGGTTAGATCAGTCAACCTCGGAAACTCATATAAAATACTACCAACCTATTTTGGGGTTGATTCTTAGTCAAATTGTAGATACACTTTTTATCTTTAAATGGCCACTGGAATTGCTTAAATTGGACTTATAGAACTCTAGAAAAACAGATTTTAGTAAATGATGGCAAATCTGGACGGTCTAGATTCAAAGACATTTTTGTATATCTGAAACTCATTTTTATGAAATATGTTCTATATAACAAATGATGATAACATCCTATTCTATTACCCTGTTAAATATCATTAATTTAGGAGCTGTTTTGATATGCTTTTGAAATATATACTTCTTAATTACAAAATCTGTCAGACTTGGGTAAAAATTGAAGTTCTAACAATTTATTGGAAGACTTAAACATTTTATTTTTCAAATCTGTTTTTACTGGAAGTTAGACGAGGTGTTGTGAACACGTATGAATTTTTATAGCTCTTCAATCCATCTCCTTAAACCCTAAACGATCCAGTTTTCATATAGTGTCAAAAATAGACAGATTTTGTTCAATGCCGTTTTGGGTTAGCATAACTTCTGTTTTTGGAAATGTGTTCTGCAACATAAATTTTTCTAACACCCTAAATAATTTTCCCGTAGAATTTCATAGTAATCAGATTTTTATTGATGGATGATTTTGGCTAAGCACTAAGGTGAATAAAATATGTACTTTTTGGTAAATAAGGAGCTAAGCCTGAAAACTCATGTTTGTAGATTAATTCGATAGTATCGTACGAGTTAGCGAATAATCATTGTTCTTAGTTGTGATTGAACTGTGGTGATATTATGAATTGTTAATTAGTATTTCAAGTTATGACTTGTTGATTGAGAGGTAATGTTACCAAGAACGTAGAAAGCGCGTTAGGTTCATTAAATTAGGTGCGGACTTGGAAAGATCAGCTAGATGTTTAAGTTAATGAAAATTTAAATAATGATAATGGATGGTGATTGATGAGATCTGGGGAGGCCATCCCGCAGAGTCTCAGCTTTATGATTGGCGGCCAGCCAGAGATAATGAAATTGAAGAATTGTGCGGTATTGGATATACCTATGTGCTGTATGTGCATCCCGAGGCAATGTGCTGTATGTACAACCTCACGTGCTGTATGTACGTCTCAAGGATTTGTGCTGAATGTACATCCTTATGCGCTGTATGTGCATCTTGAAGAATGCGCTGTATGTACATTCTCAAGGGGGGGAAGTGAATCTTGAAATGATGGAAAACTGAATGCTGCGTTGATTTGGAGATTGATCCATGAGATTGTTAGAAATCGAAACTTGTGAGAAACGAAAATGGAACCCCGTGATAATCAGGGAAACGAAAATGTATCGATCGTAGTACGACAATAATTTGAAAAGAAAGTTGAACAATGAGATGGGTAGAGTGTTGGGATTAATTGATAGTATGATTACTCGAGGTAATTTTCACTGTGTTGAAGGCTATTCATTGAATCAATTTATTTGACCCTTAATGTTGTACTGCCTTTATATCAAATTGTGTATTGCTTGTTATGTAAGGGTTGGGGGTTAGAGTAGCTATTGAGTGATTTATCACTCACGGTGTTACACTTCGTGTGACCCTGGTATAATACCATGATGTTGCTTCGCGACTTGGACGTATTATGCCAGATTGTGATCAAACAGGAGGTGTAGGTGTCGAGGGCGATGCTTATTTTGGAACAGAAGGTTTTCTAGTGGATCAGACTCAAGAGGAGCATTGGGATCAAGATCTCAACCTTAACCTATAGAGCCAATCTCCCTTATTTTTGTGTTGGAAAATTGTAATCTAATTTCCCAACAAAGTACTATGTTTATTTGTACTTGAACTAAGACAATTATGTTATTCTCACTGCTTTATTAATGAGATCCTTTTTATTCATATTAATCTTTTATTAAATGATTTAAATTAATGCTTCCGAAAATCGGGGCGTTACACTAATTCCCTCACTATTAAGTTACCAATTGTCCCAAAATCTTAAACGGTTAAAAAAATGGGCCCGCCTATGTATATCAAACTATTTAACACCCTCGTCTTGCCAGTGCAAACCGGAGAAGCACAATGCAAATGGCTAGACTTGAACTCAAGACCTCTCCCTACCTAAGCTCTAATATCATGTTAGGTTATCAATTATCCTAAAAGCTTAAGCAGTTAGAAAAATGGGCCTAACCATGTATGATGTATATCAAGCTATAAAACAGGATTATGCTAAGCTACCCTTGGATGAACATCCCAAAAACCTTCCGGTCTGGAATCCTCATTGGCTGACTAACTGCACAAACACAACGTAACGTCATCGGCTACCTGTCGGAGAATGGCTGGAAGACACTTTGATGCCAAAGTCAATTTCCATTATATAAAAGGACTCGTGAGAGCTAGTATGAGAGTGAGAGTCCCTTTCTATGGTCAGGTCATGTAATCATGTAATTTATGACTTTATCTCATGAATCGCGGAAAGTCTCTTATGGTACCCCTTATTTGAACATGAATCGAGAATCGAATTGACCTTTTTCCGAATTATGACTCATAATGATTTGGTCAACATTTAAAAAATATGTGGAAACTATATGTACGTATTTAGATAGTAAAGATACATTATAAATTGATAGATTTAAGCTTAAACAAAACATGAAGTTTATTTTCTATCATTCATTGATGATCACATGGTCTAACAGGAAACACACTTCTGCATTATAGATATGCATATCATTACAGAAATGGAAGCTCTACCCGAAGCACACAATAAAAGTTTGTTTTTAACAATGATCACGTAGCTTAAGGCATCTTAGCCTTAAACATCTTGAAAAAGACTATTGTAATGTTTAAGACGAGTGAGAAATAAGAATTAATTTAAACAATGCTCTGAATCAGAAAAATACTACAGTAATTACAAATGCTTAACCAAACTTGCATGAAAATACAGATTTTTTTTTGTACTTAGGACATAGCCACGTGGTGTCTCATAGCCCTTGTCCATCACATGTCTATACATTTTGTTTTGTCTTGGGTCCCAGCACAACGTGAAGGAGATTGAGCCTTATTAGGGACAACAGCCAAGGGACACTGAATAATTTTTCCATTGAATTATAAACTTCTCAAGCAGAATAAACAAGTAGAACCCTAATTCAATATTACGAGATATTCACATCCCCTCACTACATTGATACTCAGAATTCAACTGAAGAACACAGGAAATTACCTAATGAGATTCTTGGAAGTGATGCGTGGAGCTTTGACAGCTGCACCGATCAAACTGCTACCCGTTATCAAAATACCCCTAAGAGGAAAATCGCCAATATCGAAATCAAGAATTCGTAATATATAAGAAGATATAGAAGATTGATATTATATAAGCGGGTATACCAAGCAGCGCCGAGAACGGAGACGCCGATAGCGATGGCAATACCGAGGGCGGAGAAGGTGTACGGAGAGATTTGCATTAGAGCGCGAGTCCAACTGCTTGTAATTCTGTGTCTTTCTGCGTTCTCATGCACGCGACACAATACCAAACAAAACTCCACATTAGTTCTGCGTGATAAATATCTGCGGGACACATGTATATCGATCGATTTTTTGTGGTTTCTTGGCTTGTCTCGACGAGAGGAATCTAAAAAGTATAAAATTATTAGCCAAACTTAAAAAGTATAAAAAGTATAATAAATTTCCAAAATAATTGTTTCTCACGTAAGATTACTGAATTAATCTAAACAAAAAAATGTCATTCTTCCAAATATCAAATTCCTAGGAATTCGATTCCCAGTAATCATATTCTTATTCCTATCCAAGAAAATTCCCTGGAATTTGATTCCCGATAATCATATTCCTATTCCTACTCAAGATTGCAGTCATCCAAACACAGCCTAAATTTAATTTTCTTTTTCAGTATCGGTCAATACCGGATAGGTACCGGGTATTACCGGATTATTTATAAATTTTATTTCTCTTCAATTAATATATATGTTATGCTAAATTCTTTGATATTGGAGAATTACATTAATCGATAAATTCGAAATGGTGCCAGTACAGTATCTCACCGGTACAGTATTCAGAATTCAAAACAGTACCCAGTAAAAAAAATCGGTACGGTGTTCAAAATATTCTTCATTTTTTTTTTGGGTAACCTGGTATTCAAAACCTTGCGTTCGCCCCAATTCGAACCAATATGCATGATCATAGTGGTTACTTGAATTTTTTGCTGCATGTCAATTAGGGGTGAGCATGGACCGGATTAGTCTGGTTTTGCAGTAAACCAAAAACCAAACTACGGTTTACTTGAGATTGAGATATCATCTTCGTAAACTATTTAAAGTACTTAAAATTACAAAGATAAATTAAATAAAAAATTATATTAAAATTGTTTCTATTAAAATTACTAAAACTCCTAACATCGACCAACTAATAAAAGAAGAGTAGAGCAATGAATAGAGCATTAGATAGGAAAATTAGTTACTAAGAAAAATATTATTAATAGACCAAGCTCAATAAACATGTATGTTTAGTATCTTCAAATCATAGGAATATATTATGAAAATATATAGAAGCTTACGTAATTACTCTTAGAAGTAAAAGAATAGGTCGAATGAAGCATTAGATTATTAGATTAATTAACCATGGAAAAAAGTTTATTCAGTGTACTTAAATCGGATTCTATATCTATGTGCAGATACATATATGTAGGTATATATATATGGTTGGGATCGGTTTGGAACTAGAACCATCAATGTAAGTTAATTGACCAAACCATTTAACACGGTTTTTAATTTTTTTAAAACCAAGACCAAACCACATTACTAAAATAACGAATCAAACCATTTGGTTTGGATTGGTTTGGACAGGAATCGCGGTTTTATGGTTCTTTTGCTCCCCCTAGGTTCAATCTTGTTTTTAATTTGATAAAACTGACAAGTTTCGGTTCAGGTACGATTTTATCCAATATCCAAACAAAAACAGAAACCCAAATCTTAGCAAAAACAAAGGAGAGAGGGAGAGAGAGTGTTATGGGTCTAATGATTGGTAAGATGGGCCTCCAAGTTATGTCTATGAGGAAGCCCCGTTTCTATTGGATTCGTGTGTATTTTTTTTTTTTTTTTTGGTACAAAGGAAAAGGAAAGACAAAACAAACAGATTACAACCTTTCAAAGGCCACCCCCCTCATATCTGCTTCGAGGAGGGGGATGATAACATCAGGAGGAGTAATGTGGGAGATCCATTTTTGATCTTGAGCTACTCCCATGTTTGCAAGCTTGTCAGCCACTTGATTTCCTTCACGGTAAACATGATTCAGAGAGCATCCCGTGGCTTCAATCAACGCCTGGCATTCCTTGATGAGGACCTTGTGGGGAGAATGGGGAGGAACCTCTCCTTTGATGAGATCAATTGCCGCAGCCGAATCAGAATCAATTTCGACAACTTCCATGTTTTGACTCTTCACCATCTCCAGGCCACAAAAAATGCCCCATAATTCTGCTTCAAGACTGGTACAATCCTCAAGTCTTCCATAAAATCCAATCACCCAATGACCACGTTCCTCTCTAAACACACCTCCAAAGCCAGCTGGACCTGGATTTCCTTTGCTACTGCCATCAGTGTTTAGCTTCAGTTTGTTTGTACCTAGGAAATTCCAAGTAATAAGTTTAACTTGTCTACATGCAACTGGAAAATGGTTTACAAACGCAGCTACAATTTCAGATGTAAACATCAGACATTGTCTATGCACACTATCCAAGTCAAAATTAATGTCATCAAATGTTGGAATTCCACCCTGTGTGGGCCATTGGGCTTAGGCCCAGATGGGAGGGCGCTAGGGTTTTAGTGTGTACTCTATAAATACTTCTCATGTCTTGTATTATTTGGGGTGGTAGCACAATGTAGAGAGATAGGGCAGAGAGTGTGAGAGGGGGCCGGTTGTGGCTCCCCGGAGAGAGAGATACACGAGAGAACTTGTGAGGTTTCATTATTGTGAGATGAGAGTGTGAGTGTGTAACACAAGATCACAGATTTCCTCCGGATTATAGTGAAACCCCCCTCCCCGTGGATGTAGGTCGGATTTGGCCGAACCGCGTAAATTGTGTGTTGTGTTTTTCTCTTGACTTTACTGTTTTTGTGCGAGAGGTGCTCGTTTGGGCACAACAAACTGGTATCGGAGCTTGGGTTGAAGCACCGGAGAGCGCAGAGCAGTCAGAAAATCACTCGGAGGCAATTGGAGCACTGTTTGAAGCTTTGGTCAGACAAAACAGGTAACGAAACTTGTTTTTTATCGGAGAGATAGGTGCTACTCTCGGAGACGATCACAACGGAGTGTTCTCCGTCAGATTTTTTCACCAGAACGTTGTTAAAACGCACAAGATTGAAACCGTCCGGAAAAAAAATGTGTCGAAATTCAGATTTGTGACCATATTTGGATAGAGCTCGCTGAGACGATCGTTTTTGATTTATAATTCGTCGAAATTGGAGTTGAAACGAGATCGTGAGGGCCGGTCAAAGTTTGGTCAAGATCTAGGGTTTTTTGTGCCGAGGAAGATGATGACACCAGCACCTATGTTGGACAGCCACGGAGGACGCCACAAGGGTCCGATCAAACTGCCACGTCATCCGGTCAATGATGATGTGGCGCCACGTCATCAGGGGTTCAGCTGGTTGAACATGTTGACCTTTTTGGACTGGGTCAGGGATCAAAAGGGTCAGAAGGGTCAAAGGGGTCAGGATGCCACAGGTCAAAAGGGTTAGAGGCTGGTCAAAGGGTCCAGTTTGACTTTTGGAGATGGTTCATTGGTTTTTTTGCATTTTCGGAGGCTATACAGCTCCGTTTTTCGCGTATGAGTAGTCGATTTTAACTGTCTCGACGTTCTGGATCCAACCATGCACTCTGTTTTTCATTTTGAGGCTCGGGAGTAGGTGTTATTGCTAGATTGAGCCGGATTTGGGTGTTTGGAGGCGTTTTGGGTTGTGAGGAGGCTTGTTCCTAGCTTATTGGATGGTTTCGGATTCAATGGTGGGCTTGGTTTTGGGTGATTCGAGTTGGATTTTGCAGTCCTAGATACATCTGGAGAGATTGAGAAGGATCCGACGCGGTTAGATCAATCAGATGGGATGTTGTTGAGTCGGAGGCAAACCATGGGAGATTCGATGGGAGTCCAGGGGGTGCTGGGAGAGCTAGGAATGGAACATGGATGGACCAGGGGGCAGGATGAGACTCGGGAGAGCTGACGGAGAGTGGCGAGAGACCAAGATAGTGGCAGGAGTGGCAGATAGGTGACAGATTGGTGACTAAAGAGGCGAGCGGAGTTGGATAGCTACACACCAGGAGTATTGGATAGACTTTGCAGAGATCGGAGGTTGACCGGAGCAATCGGGTGATTGCGGATTCGCGGCGTTTGATCCGTGGTGATCAGTCGGAGAAGCTAGTGAGCAGGGATACATTCTCTCAGGTGTTGCATCTTTGTTGATGGGTGCGGATACACTTGTTTGGTAATGACACAGGCGCTTACTAGAGTGACAGGTTGGAGTTGGTCAGCAGTGATCGGAGGCAGTCTGGTTCAATTGGATTTGAAGACCTATCATCAGGATTTGCAGTTGTGATTCGAGCTGCATTGGATTGGATGATGGGCCACCATACAGGCTTGTGAGAGTGCAGTGACAGTTGGAGCTGATGTCAGGCATGGTCAGGCAGTATGGGTGTTTTGTGACGTGAGCAAGAGAGGCGACAGTTGAGAGTGCAGTGACAGTTGGAGCTGATGTCAGGCATGGTCAGGCAGTATGGGTGTTTTGTGACGTGAGCAAGAGAGGCGACAGTTGCGGTTGCACATAGGATAGGCGCAGGAGTGTACCGAGGAGTCATGACCGAGATGGTACTGGATGCGCTGGTAGTCGAATCAAGAGTGTGTAGGATGCTAGCTAGCAAGGATAAGGCGACTGGTTGCTATGAGTTGTTCACGGAAGCTCCGGACAGAGGGATTGTGATGGAGAGCAGATGATGCATACTAGTATTCTCTTTCTTCTGTGTTTTTTGTGGCGGATTATCTTTCCAGTTATGAGCTCATGTTGGTGTGGAGAGATGGAGTCACGGATTATGTCCTGTGATTGGGCATGAGTATCTGGGTTTTGGATGCCCGGATGCAGGCACTCCATTTAGGGGGTGCAGGATTGTGATCAACCGCGGAAGATCTGGCTTGCAGGGATACATTCATTCGAGTAGTGTGCCCGGTTGAGGTGCGGATATGCTTGTTTTGGAATGACACAGGCGCTTGTCAGAGCTGTAGATCAGTTTGAGCCACGGAGATCTAGCAGAATTTGTTCACATCCCGGATTCACGAGAGGTGCATCCCGATTTTGGGGGTGCGGAGGTGCTCGGTGGGGGATGCAATGTCAGAGAAGGAGTCAGCTTCATCGCAGATGGTGTGTGAGATCATTTGGAGGAGTGAGCCTCTGGTGTACGCAGAGGGTAGCTGCATTCTCTTGACAGGATAGGATGCTAGAGTGGCGGAGCGCGGCGATGAAGCTGCGGGCACTCGATGAGGGGGTGCAGGCGCTTATGTTGGTGAGCGCATAGATAGGCGCTTCTGTTGGAGAGCGCGGGCGCTTCTGTTGGTGAGCGCATACACTTCGGGTTTGAGGTGTGCGAGTGGAGGCATTCTTTTTGAGGGGATGCGGTACTCGGGATTTTTTCTGATTGGCTGCGGAGTATGGTTTTGCAAGGATACACTCTTTCGGGATTTGTGTACTCTGTTTGGTGGTGCATGGATGCTCGACTGGTTAGTGACACAGGCGCTTGCCAGGGTTAGCTGATTGGAGGAGGCGACATGGGGGTGTTGCAGACGACTTTGCCCACTCGGTGTGGAGTGGGTGATTGTTGGAATTCCACCCCATGTGGGCCATTGGGCTTAGGCCCAGATGGGAGGGGGCTAGGGTTTTAGTGTGTACTCTATAAATACTTCTCATGTCTTGTATTATTTGGGGTGGTAGCACAATGTAGAGAGATAGGGCAGAGAGTGTGAGAGGGGGCCGGTTGTGGCTCCCCGGAGAGAGAGATACACGAGAGAACTGGTGAGGTTTCATTATTGTGAGATGAGAGTGTGAGTATGTAACACAAGATCACGGATTTCCTCCGGATTATAGTGAAACCCCCCTCCCCGTGGATGTAGGTCGGATTTGTATTGTGAGATGAGAGTGTGAGTGTGTAACACAAGATCACAATTGTGTGTTGTGTTTTTCTCTTGATTTTACTGTTTCTGTGCGAGAGGTGCGCGTTTGGGCACAACATCAAAGGCTTTTTTGTTCCTAGCAATCCATATTTTCCATAATGTAACCAAAACAAGTACTAAGTTAGGGTATTCCCCTTTATCAGCGCTGGTGTGGTTGACATGGTCCTGCAGCCATAACCTCCAAGCATTAATTTCACCCATAAGGGGTACCTGGACACTGGGCATCTTGGACCATTTATCAACACTAGAGGGGCAGGTAAAAAAAAGATGAAGCATATCCTCATAGGCAGTGTTATACCTCGGGCAGTTTACACAAGCAGTTAAGCCCCTGATGTTTCTCTGATGATTAGTCATGATTTTACCATGCATGCAAGTCCAAAGAAAACTTTTCAATTTAGAAGGGACCTTAAGCTTCCATATCCAGTTCCAATTAATATCAGAGATAGAATTATCAGACAACTGAACGTAGGACGATTTCATAGAAAAATTACCATTATGATTCAAGGTCTAATGAGGTGTATCCTCCATAGTGGCATTCTTGGGAATAAATATACTAGTGATCTTATTCATATCATTCATGTTAAGATTCTGACTAAGAGAGGACACATCCCACTCCTTATTATCCTTTATGAAATCAGCCACTTTGGCATTATCATTAGAGATCTCCTGAACATTGTTCTCTAAAGTCATATCACCACACCACCAATCATGCCAAAAGGAGATATCCTTGCCATTACCAACTATCCATTTGATATTTTTCATCACAAAGTCTCTCACTTTAATTATACTTTTCCATGTGTGAGAAGCCTTTTTATTTATAGGCCAATCTCTAAAACAATGATGTTTCAGATACTTTTTATGAAGAACTTGTATCCATAAGGGTTTTTTTTCAGTGGAGATCCTCCAACCTAGTTTGGAAATTAGAGCTAAGTTGGATTTACCCGCTTGTCTAATGCCTAACCCCCCTGCTTTTTGGTCTTGCACACAGTCTTCCAATTAACAAGATGGATCCTCTTTTTCTCAGTCCTATCCCCCAAAGGAAATTCCTATTAATTCTGTCAATCTGATTGGAAATAGAGGCATGTAACAAGGAAGTTTGCATAGTATAGTAAGGGATAGTAGATGTGACTGATTGAACTAGAGTGGCCCTACCCATAAGGTTGAGGGAATCAGCTTTCCATCCAGCAAGCTTAGTGTTCAATCTCTCAATAATGTATTGATAGTTCCTTTTAGACACCCTAGAGTGAAGCAAAGGAACACCAAGGTACATTCTGAGGTCTTTGGTAAGATTAAAACCACACAAGTTGCTAAGACTTCTAGCATGTCTAGGATTCATATTAGGGGAGATAAACACTTTAGATTTATGACCACTAACAAGTTGACCAGATTGATCACAAAACATATCAAGAGTCTCTTTCATAATATTGCATTGAATAACAGTAGCATCTCCAAATAACATGATATCATCAGCAAAAAATAAATGAGAAAAGCAAGGTCCATCAGAAGAAATTTTAATACCTTTCCATTGACTGTTGGCCACTCTCTGATGAATAAAAGTAGATAATCTCTCCATGCATATGACAAAAAGATAAGGGGAAAGAGGGTCACCTTGACGTAATCCTCGCTCAGGTCTAAACATGAGAAGAGCTTGGCCATTCCACAAAATAGAGGATTCAACGTTGGTAACACAGCTCATAATGAGGGCTATCAATCCTTCATTAAAATTAAAATATCTGAGAGAATCTAGCAGAAAGTCCCATGATATCCTATCATAAGCCTTATCAAAATCAATTTTCCAAATCATCCCCCCATTGCTAGCTTTTCTATTCTTCAGAGTATGAATAATCTCTTGACATAAGATCACATTATCCGAGGTTTGCCTACCAGGAATAAAGCTAGCTTGAAATGGACTTATAATGTTATCCAAAAGAGGTCTAATCCTATTCACAATAATCTTAGACACTACTTTATACGAAACATTACTTAAACCAATGGGGCGAAATTGAGTAATGGACTCAGGATTAGCCACTTTAGGGATCAGGACAATGTTGGTGCAATTCATCTCATTAGGGATATGTCTGTTAGAAAAGCAAGATTGTATGAGGTTGCAAAAAGACTCCCCAATTATCTCCTAGTACTTGTGGTAAAAAAGAGCTTGGAAGCCATCAGGTCCAGGAGCTTTATAGGCTCCAATGTTCTTGACAGCAGTCAAGATTTCTTCACAATTAGGAACCAAAGCAAGGTTAGCATTCTCTTCTTGAGACCACATTCTGAACCCAATTACTCCAATGAATAGAGGTATTGTTATTACTAACACAGAAAAGACCCATAAAGTGGTTATTGATATGAACTTTAATGTCATCCTCATTCTCTAACCAGGTCCCACTACTATCTTTAAGAGCCAAAATCTTATTACGTCTTCTCCTTATGATAGTAGATAGATGAAAAAATCTAGTATTTCTGTCACCCTCCACAATCCATTTAGATCTAGATTTCTGAAACCAGTGTAATTCCTCTTGTTTTAAGATCTCTTGATAAGCTAAAGAAATCTCTTTTTCAAGCAGGAATAGATTATGAGAATAAGACACACTTTGGCTCTTTTGAATACCTTCTAGTCTCGCAAGAAGTTTTTTCTTTTTGTGGAAAATGTTACCAAAGACTTCTTTTTTCCAAACCTGAATGTTAGCAGACAAATCACCTAGATTAACAGTAAAAGGACCAGTGGAATTATTCCAGGAGTCCTTGATCACTTTCAAGAAATCAGGGTGACTCGTCCACATATCTTCAAAACGAAAAGGCTTGGTACGACAAGAGGGATTAGTAGCAGGAATACCCTCCGTATAGACAATAAAAGGGGCATGATCAGAATAGACACAGGGGAGGTTCTTCACAACAACATCTGGAAACAACAGATTCCAGTTGTTGTTGCAAACAGCCCTGTCTAATCTGACCATAGTATTAGCCAGGCCAGCTCTGTTATTAGTCCAGGTTAATTTAGGCCATATGCACCCCAGATCAACAAAATTGCAGGAATTAAGAAAGTGTGCAAACTTATTGCATCTGACATAAGAGTTACCTCTTTGGAAGCTTCTTCTTTCAGAACTTTTAGCGTGATCATTAAAATCACTAGCTAATAATCTGGCCTTGCTATCGTTGTTGGCCCTATCTTGCAGATCGTACCACATCAGATCTCTATAGGTAGGATTAGGGCTTCCATACATCGCCGTGAAAATCCATTCTTCACAGTCCACACGCGAGATCGTGGCATGAATAGCTTGGCTAGTCACTTCCACAGCAGAGACCACAACATTAATGGGATTCCAAAGAACCCAGATGCCTCCAGAGCGACCCACGGGGTCAGAGAATGAATTAGCCGTGAATCCTTTCTTGGAGAAGAAATCGGTTAAGGATGCCAAAGGCACCTTCGTTTCAACCAGAACTAACACGTCTGGGTTATGAGTGAAAATCAGCTCAGACATATTTCTTCTAAACATGTTATTACCTGCTCCTCTGCGGTTCCAAAGAAAACTTATATTATTAGACTAAAAAAGGACTACCACCAATCTGCTCGGATATGGTTGGAGGAAGACGACAGAATGATATCAGCGTCTGGAGCTCCACATCTCTTTGTCCCACGACAGTCACCAGGCACCACAAGCGCTATTGCTGGAGAACCCACAAATTTGGTACCTGGGCTCGGATTTGAGGGCCAGAAATCCTAGATCAGAAGATCTAGGTCGCCACCATGCAAAAATGATAGGGTAGTGGAAGAACTTCTCTCCTGAGGACTAGAGTCTCGACCACCACACAACCATGAAGGGAGGAGAGGAGGAGGAGGAGGAGGAGAAGAAGAAGATGGGGAGGAAAGAGGTGGGATGGCTGCCATGGGGGAATGATAGGAGGAGGAGGGCAGCCAGAAAAAGAGAAAAAGGGGGAATAGGGCTTTCTCTCTGTACCCTAGAGCGAGAAGCTCCCGAACTCTCTCCACCTCAAATTTTTTTTTTAACGGCTAGTTCATTTTTGTTAGATTCAGAGATTCAATATTGAGGGGTGACTCAAAAATTTTTGTTCAGTGGTGACATGCAAAGAGAAATTTTGTATACAAATTAAACTCTCTGTAGAATAAACATATTTATTTTGGTTGACAAATTATTGGGCTTAGTTTATTTTGTATTGTTGGGCTATACAATTTACTTGCTCACAAATTTAAGTTCATTTTTTTATTTATTTGGGCCATGTAAGAGTAATTCAGTGTCGATAATATTAAAGAAAATTCAAATTATATGTAAGAAAAATTACATATGTTTAGTGCATTTTTTGAACTTAGGAGTTCGCTTGAACTCTCTAGGTAGGTGGAGCCGCCTCGACTAAACTTGCTTAAATTGCTAGGTTTTTCCAAAGTATCTTGTTTGGCGAATGAAAAATTGGGAAACGCACAATTTGTGTCACTACACATCTGTCACTCACCAAACATATAATGTTTCGGAGATGATCTACTCGACAAGCTCTAAACGTATGATTTGACGGTGGTATTCTGTCGGCCGTGGTTCTAGCCATTTTATCCTGGGACGAAGACGCCGGTGATACCTACAACACCTACGATAGGTGGCAAATCTTTGTCAGGGAGAGTGTGGATTCACACTACTCGGTCTCTCAATTTCTAGTCTACTGTTTTTATTTCTTTCTAGTTTCTGTTAATCTCATTTCATTTCTGTTCATGTAATTATATTCATTGTTATCAATAAATTTGTTCTCTTAAATTTGTATTGCCACTATAATTTTCCCAACAATTCCTACTTAATACAATTTTTTTTAATTGTGGACAACACTTTGAATGAGCTGGGCTAGCTGGTAGCTTGCATTGGGCATTGTTTGTGTCAAACTCAATTAAAATGATTCAATTCAATAGATCAAATTGAGGTTAAGTATGATTACATACTGTAGTGGGCTGAATATGCGTGGTTTAGCCCACTGGTGAACTGACTGGACCTAGATGACCACGTAGGGGACCACTAAGCACTATGACTCAGTGCCGAACATAATAGGGTCGTAAGTCCTCATGGGTGTTCCGTTTAGCCCAGAGATACTCAAGATAGCTTAGTGCCGAAGGTGCAAAGGACCAAAGGCTCCAGATGGCTTTGCCTACGCGGATCTCTGTAGGTGCATATGGCTGTAGCAACCTAATGCCGAAGGCTGTAGGGACGAAGGTCATATCCGGACCAAGATAGTAACTACCCATGTTCAGTGGTATCGGGGCGGGCAGCAGGCTCGACCCAAGAGCTAACCCATGAGGTGGTGTTAGGCGTTTAATTGTGCACATGATGAGGGCCACGCGACACGAGGTGGGAACCTTATAGAGGACTAGGTGGCAGCATATTAGAGGCCGTGTCACGTGATGGTAGTAGTCACGTATGAAATCATGAAACTTGGAGAGCAAGTACACCAATGCCTATAAATACAAAGGGATAAATCCTAAAAGTACACACACACACATAATATGAGATCTAAATACTCTTTGTACTCTCCTTCTCCATTTACTAACTTGATTGTCATAGTGTCCCCAGGCAAGTGGCCTGAGTGACACTAACCAGTTGCTTCTGGTTGTAGGTTCAAGATAGAAGGGAGAAGGAGAAGACTCCACCACTCTAAGGGGGAAGTGTTGGTTTTTCCCTTTAAATGAGAGTGACCCACATAAGAGTCTCCTCAACTTGACCTAGCCACTGACAGCAATTTGGGCGCATGGATTTGGCAGAGATTTTCTTCTCACGCCTAATTTGAGAATCCTACGCGTCATTTAGGAATTAAATGGCTTTGTTTTTTTTTTTTTTCTTTCCTATTGTTGCCTATATATGCATATGTATAATGTATATTGAGGTAGAGCTATGAGCTATGAGTGTGGTGAGGATAGTTTGAGAGAACCAGAGTGAGAGGTGTTTTCATGGTTTCTGTATTTGATTCGATTAATAAGAAAATTGGAGTTTTTCCTCTGAATTAATGGTGTGTTTGTGTGTGTGTGTGTGATAATCGTGAGCACAACAAATTGCTATCAGAGCGAGAGTGAGTTCGAGTTACCCACAAAACACCATTGAAGCTCAGTTCAAGTTCTGTCCGAAATTTGCAGAATTTAAGAATTAATCAAAACCAACTTTTGACCACTGATTCTTGCTCCTCTCGACGAGATGATCTCGAAACTGGGTTCGCGATCGGAAATCGACCACTGGGAAATGTTCACGCGCTATTTGAAATTGGGGTGTGGTTGGCGATTAATATTCACTCTTGGAGTGGGACACACGCACTTTCCGGAGATAGATGGCGAGTGGCTGACGAGCTGGGCAGCAATTGTTGTTCGAGGTTGTTCACAATAATTTTTCTTTTCGGAAATCCCACGGGAACAGATGGAATGAACCGACCATGTACCGATGGGCTTCGGGGACCCACTTTTGGGTCCCACATGGCTGATCCGAGCCGTTCATTCATCTCAAAATCAAATTTCGAGGGGCCCACGCGGAGATCAAGTCGATCGAACGTCCCTAAATGCTCGATCCAAAATCACCCCATTTCGTTCAAAACTTTTTGAGCGAAATGGGGTGATTTTGGATCGAGCACTTAGGGACGTCCGATCGACTTGATCTCCGCGTGGGCCCCTCAAAATTTGATTTTGAGATGAATGAAAGGCTCGGATCGGCCGTGTGGGACCCAAAAGTGGATCCCCGAAGCCCATCGGTACATGTTCGGTTCATTCCCATCTGTACGGGTAGAAGGGTTCTTTTCTTTCAAGGTATGGAAAAAGAAAACTGTGGCCCACCATATTGATTACTCCTTTACATTGAAAATGCAATTTTGATTTGCACAAGAAAGTACTCCCGTAGCTGTACTTGTTGGGGCCCATCATCAGTGTTGACATCAGCGTGAATCAGTAGGAGGGAATATCCTTGGGGTGGGGAATATTCCAGAAACTTTTTTTGCGATTTCGGAGGCGATACAACTCCGTTTTTTCGTGAGTGAGTAGTCGATTTTGACTATCTGAACGATCCAGATTTAGTCGTGTTCTCTATTTTTCAAGATTCGACCCCGACATTGCTGGGTGCTTGTTTTATAGCTCGCAGAGGTTATATTTGGAGGTCGTGAGTCAACCGGGAGCCCGGAGGTCTATTGTTTCTCCATTATCTTGCTACGAAGTGAGCTTAACAAGATGACGGAGGTCAGTATGAGCTCCATGATCATGTTGACGGCAACCAACTATGTTATTTGGAAGTCGAGGATGGAGGATATGCTGTACACGAAGGATCTGTTTGACCCTTTGGAGCTTAAAAGGGTCAAACCAGCAGACACAAAGGACGTTGATTGGAAGAAAGCCAATCGAAAGATTATTGGACTGATCAGACAATGTGTTGGATAAGAGGTGTTTCACCACATAGCCCAGGAGACTGACGCCTATACTCTATGGAAAAAGATGGGGGTGATGTATCAATCAAAGACATAACAGAACAAGGTGTTAATGATGAGGAGGCTGGTGAATCTGAAACTTCGGCCTGGTAACACCATTGCTGGACATACCAGCGAGTTTCAGAACATGGTGAACCAACTGGCTAGCGTCGATCTCAAATTTGACGATGAGGTACAGGCTTTGTTTCTACTCAGTTCCTTGGCAGATGACTAGGAGACTTTGGTGGTTTCTCTCAGTAATTCCGCATCGGATGGGAGGTTGACCATGAATATGGTCACGGATGCCCTATTCAACGAGGAGGCACGAAGAACGGAGATGGGTACTTCCAGTTATGAAGGCACACAGGCCTTGGAAATTGACGGGAGGGCGAGATCTCAGGAACTAGCTAACCGGAGTTCCAACTGAGGAAGATCTAGTTCCAAAAGGCGCAATTTTATCTGCTATTTCTGTCATGATGAGGGGCATATCAGACGGAATTGAACGAAGTTACAAGCAGACAAAGGAAAGGAGAATGACCAACCGGCACAGGCTTCAGCTGTTTCAGAAACCTTCAAAGATAATGCATTTTGGGAAGATGCACTTCTAGCGGCAACTAGTGCATCAAGTGCTGGGGAACCAGACTGGGTGTTAGACTCTGGATGTTCAGTCCATATGTGCGCAAACAGACATAGTTTCACAAACTATTAGGCATACTATGGGGGGATTGTCAAAATGCCCAACGACTCAGCATGCAATATTGTTGGCAGAGGGACAGTCCAATATCGTTTGTCAATGGAAAGAGGGTAAATCTATTGGATGTTCAACATGTTCCGGGACTGCAGAAGAATCTAATTTCTCTTGGGAAGATTGATGCAAGAGGATGCAAGTTCTCGACTGAAGGGGGTGTTCTGAAGGTTCTCAAGGAAGATCGGGAAGTGCTGCAAGTGAGGAGAGTTGGTGACCTTTACAGACTGGAGGGGAATGTTGTGATAGATGGAACTACTATCAAACATGTGTCCAGGAGTATAGGGAAAAGTCAGAGTGGATAGGGAGCAAAGCAGTCAGACAGAAGCACATAGAACAAGTGCAGGAAGAGTCGCAGGGCCCAAGTCAATTCTCTAGCACGAACAACTGGTACCAAGGGTGTGCAAGAGCTCCGAATAGTTCACAAGGAAGCCTAGATCAATGGGATGTGGTCATGTTTGAAAAGCTGTACAGCGCCAGAGATCCCAATGACCAAATGAATCTCATTTACTCCGAAATTAATCAGTGACGGGTGTACCTCCATAAGAATTTCTGCAGGATTGGGGGAGGTAGAGTCACGAGTTGCAAGGCAATGACCTTGCACAGCATCCTGGCAAGGGGTGAGGACACCTCGAGTGGAGGTGTAGCCAGGTTTAGACTGGCGAATGTGTTTTGGTTCAGGGGGTGTGACATTTGGTGGATGATTCTCTCATCTGGGTAAAAGGGGGTGATTGTTGGTTTTTCCCCTTTAATGAGAGTGACCCACATAAGAGTCCCCTCAACTTGACTCAGCCACCAACAACTTGGGTGCATGGATTTGGCGCAGATTTTCTTCTCACGCCTGATTTGAGAATCCTACGCGTGATTTAGGAATTAAATGGCTTTGTTTTTTTTTTTTTCTTTCCTATTGTCGCCTATATATGTATGTGTATAATGTACATTGAGGTAGAGCTATGAGCTATGAGCTATGAGCTGTGAGTGTGGTGAGGATAGTTTGAGAGAACTAGAGTGAGAGGTGTTTTCATGGTTTCTGTATTTGATTCGATTAATACAAAACCGAAGTTTTTCCTCTAAATTAATGGTGTGTTTGTGTGTGTGTGATACTCGAGAGCACAACAGGAAGAACCACCGTGAACATCCCCAACACATACTTTTTGAATTCCTTTGTACTTCTAGTATACAGTTTGCTTTCGCGAGGTTGATTGCAATAGTATATCGAAGCGTGTTATGTTTGATATGCAATTTGTTAGAATAATTACCACACGCACACAATAGAATACAAAAACAGTAAAAGAAATCAACACAGGAATTTACGCGGTTCCCCAGGATCGGGTACGTCCACGGGAGCGATGAGCGAGTCTGTCTACTATGATCCAAAAATAGAGAGTATATATAGCTCTACTCTATTCCAACCCTAATAATTCTATACCGTACCGCGGGGGGCACACCCCCCAATTATTCGGCCCTACGGGCCACTCGTGACAACAGTTGGACCCCCAATGGGCCAAATGCCGTTGCTCCACTCCGCTCTGGCATCTGGCCTTTCATTAGAACTCCTTGGTACCTCTCCATATGAGCCACAAGTTCCAACAATCTCCACGTTGGCGAATAGCCTCACCCATTCAGAAGACAAAACCATCTGAATCCAACCGTTAGGGGGGACGTGTCCTCTATATCACCTGGAGACGTTAACCAAGTCCAAGAAATGCTCGAACTTCTCCACAGTCACAATCTTTGTCAACATGTTAGCTGCATTCTCAGAAGTGTGCACCTTTTCCAATATCAAATCACCCGAAGCAATCAACTCCCTCACCTTGTGAAATCTAACGTTAATATGCTTGGTCCTCGCATGATATACCTGGTGCTTCGCCAAATAAATGGCACTTTGACTGTCACAGTACAACTGCACTCCACCTTGATCTATGCCCAGTTCCTTCACCAAACCCTTTAATCACAATGCTTCCTTAGCTGCCTCAGTCACCGCCATGTATTCAGACTCAATAGTAGATAGAGCAACTGGAGGTTGTACCATGGATCTCCAACAAATAGGCACACCCGCAAGTGTAAACACATAGCCCGTAGTAGACCTCCTGTCATCCATACCCCCAGCATAATCCGCATCCACAGACCTTACAACTGAAACTTGATCCTGCTTTGCAAACATAATCCCACGGCCTATAGTACCCCTCAAGTATCTGAACATCCACTTGACTGCCTTCCAATGCTCTCTGCCTGGATTGGCCATGTACTTGCTGACTGTGCTAACTGCATGTGCCAAATCGGGTCTAGTACACACCATTGCATATGTCAAGCAACCAACTGCGCTGGCATAAGGCACCTTTGACATATCTTGAATCTCTTCATCAGACTTCGGACACTGTGCTGTAGACAACCTGAAATGACTCGCCAAAGGTGTGCTAACATGCTTGGCATTATCCATGCTGAACCTCTCCAACACTTTCGTTACATAGTTCCTTTGAGATAACCACAGCTTCCCCGCTGACCTATCCCTGCGAATCTCCATCCCAAGTATTTTCCTAGCAGCACCCAAGTCCTTCATGTCAAACTTCTTGCCCAACAAAGATTTCAACCTGTTCACCTCAACTATACTCTTCGCAGCAATAAGCATATCATCCACATAAAGTAGTAGGAAAATACAAGAACCATCATCAAGACTCTTAACATAAACACAACAATCAAACTCACAACGTGTGAATCCAATCCGAATCATGTAGGAGTCAAACCACTTATACCATTGTCTTGGAGACTGCTTCAGCCCATAAAGTGACTTTTTCAACCTACAAACAAGGTGCTCAGTCCCTGCCTGCATGAATCCCTCAGGCTGCTCCATGTAAATACCCTCCTCCAAATCACCATGGAGGAATGTCATTTTCACATCCAGCTGCTCTAACTCCATATCATAGCTAGCCACCAATGCCAAAAGAATCCTGATCGAAGTATGCCTCACCACTGGAGAAAAGACCTCATCATAATCAATCCCCTTCCTCTGTGAGTATCCCTTTGCTACCAATCAAGCCTTGAACTTTTCCTTTTCCTTTTCAGACCCAGCTTCTTTCTTCTTATAAACCCACTTGCAACCCACTGTTTTCTTCCCTTGAGGCAGTTCTTTCAACTCCCAAGTCTTGTTCTTATGCAACAACTCCATCTCCTCCACCATGGCTTCCATCCATCTATCCTTTTCAGAAGTAGTAATTGCCTCCTGAAAAGTAGATGGATCCCCACTGGTAGTGGACAATGCATAAACAACCATATCCTCAAACCCATACCTCACCGGTGGCTTGATAGCACGTTTGGGTCTCCCTGTGGCTATGCTTTCCTGCTGCTCCTGCTATTGTTGATCAAGCTGTTCCTTTGGTTGAGAATCACCTGTGTCTCCACCTATATTTGTGTCGCCACCTATGTCAGAATCACCCAGCTCAATCTGTATAACCCGCTGCTTTCTACTTTCCCCTAACTCGGATTTCTGTACCCCTTGATGTGTTTTGACCATAGAATCCTCATCAAATACCACATCTCTACTAATGACCACCTTTCTTGCTTCTGGATCCCAAAGCTTGTACCCTTTCACCCCTTTTTCATACCCAATAAAGATACACTGTTTGGACTTCGCATCAAGCTTTGACCTCTCATTGCCGGGAACATGAACATAGGCTGGACACCCAAAGATCCTTAAACCTAAGTAGTCAACCTCCTTGTCTGTCCACACCTCTTCTGCTACCTTTCCATTCAAAGCAATACTAGGCGACCTGTTTATCACAAACACTGCCATGCTCACTGCTTCTGCCCAGAACATCTTTGGAAGCCCTGTATTAAGTTTGACACACCATGCCCTTTCTGCTATGGTTCTGTTCATCCTTTTTGCCACCCCATTTTGCTGTGGTATCTTTCGAACTATCCAGTGTCGCTGAATCCCATGCTCCTCACAAAACCTCAAAAAATCCCCATCCTTGTACTCTGCCCCATTATCTATTCGGAGGCACTTAATCAGTTTCCCAGTCTGATTTTTCACCTCAACTTTCCACACTTTGAACGTTGCATAAACCTCAGACTTGTGTCACATGAAGTAAACCCAGACTTTCTTCGAATAATCATCGATAAAGGTCACGAAATACAGAGATCCCCCTTTCGAGGCTACCCTCATTGGCCCCCAAACATCAGAATAAATATAGTCAAGAATGCCCTTTGTTCTGTGAGTAGCATTCCTAAATTGCACCTTACACTGCTTTCCCAGAACACAGAATTTACAGAACCGCACTTTGCACAATTTCACCCCTTTCAACAGATTCCTCTTATGTAGCTCCAGCATCCCACGTTCCCCCATATGCCCCAACTGCATATGCCAAAGAATGGTATCATCAATATCAACCGCTGTGGTGGCAGCAACTCCACTTACAACTGTACTCCCTGTCAGCTTGTAAATATTACCTGGAACTTTGGAACCCTTCATTATCACCATGGCACCCTTCGTCACCTTCATCACTCCACCTTCTGTTTTACACCCACAGACATTGGAGTCTAAAGTTTCCAACGAAATTAAATTTTTCCTCAACTCTGGAACATGTCTAACATCACCCAAGGTTCTCACAACACCATCAAACATTCTGATTTTAATTGTGCCTATTCCTATGACTTTACACGATGCATCATTATCCATAAGAACATTACCACAATCCACTGACCTGTCGGTGTCAAACCACTCCCTGTTAGGGGACATGTGATAAGAACATGCTGAATCCAAAATCCATGAGTCTGCCAAATGATCCGGATTGGCAGAGACTGAAAGCGTATCACCATCTTCAGAATCATCCCGCTCCACCACGTTTGCAGAATTCGATGGTCCATCTTTCCTATCCCCTGCCTTTCCTTGTTTCTTCTTCCAGTTCCCTCCTTTTCCCTTCTGCGGACAGTTTTTCTTGAAGTGACCTGGTTCATGAGACTTGTAACACTTCAACTCAAAACCTGCCTTCGATTTTGATCTCCCACACTCAACAAGTTTCCCCCTCTCCAACCTTCTGCCACGTTCCTCGTACCCCTTAACCACTAGTCCTTCACCCTGTACCGACTCAGTCTGTAACCTGCGTTGATTATAGGCCAGAAGGGTTGCAGTAACTTCCTCCAGTTCTAGGGTTTCTTTCCCCCAGAGTAGAGTGGTAACGAGATTATCCAGAGAACCCGGTAGAGAGGACAGCAACATCAGAGCCTGATCTTCTTCTTCGAATGTTACTTCAATCCACAATAAATCACTAACAATACGATTGAACGTGTTGATATGCTGAATTAAGGTCAGAACCCTCAACCATCTTCAGCCCGAATAATTTTTCTTCAGAAATAGTTTATTAGTCAAGGACTTCGACATATACCTGCTCTCCAGCTTCGCCCAAACCCCAGCTGGCGAATCATCGCCGATCATGTGATACATAACTTAATCTACAAGACACAGACGAATCGTACTCACGACCTTTTCCTGCAGATCTTCCCAATCATTGTTGGACATCTGCTCTAGTTTCTTGGATGCCCCGCTCAACGCCTTCGACAAACCCTGCTGCACCAGCAGATCCTTTACCCTCTGTTGCCACAGTCTGAAATTACCAGTCCCGTCGAACTTTACAACATCGAACTTCGACACAGATGTATTCCACACCATTGTTCTTCGTGTGATTCAATTCGCGTGAATAAACCCGCGCTCTGATACCACTTGTTAGAATAATCACCACACGCACAAAACAGAATACGAAAACAGTAAAAGAAATCAACACAAGAATTTACGTGGTTCTCCAAGATCGAGTACCTCCATGGGAGCGATGAGCGAGTCTGTCTATTATGATCCAAAATCGGCTAGGGTTTTTACAATAGAGAGTATATATAGCCCTACTCTATTCCAACCCTAATAATTCCGTACCGTACCGTACCACAGGGGGCGCACCCCCCCAATTATTCAGCCCTACGGGCCACTCGTGACAACAGTTGGACCCGCGATGGGCCAGATGCTGTCGCTCCGCTCGGTGCGCTGCGCTCCCCTTGCTCCACTCCGGCATCTGACTTTCATTAGAACTCTTTAGTACCTCTCCATATGAGCCACAAATTCCAACATAATTCGATACTTTCATCCATTGGAATCTCATACTTTGATTTATGCTCAAGTTTTGAGCTTTGAATTTGCAGCAGTTAAATTTGTTTTGATTACACAATATTAGATGTGCTTATTGACCCCTTAATACTTTTGCGTCTCGAATCTCAATCATAAACTTCAAAATCGCTTACTTTGCTGAGTAGCGGATTAGTTGAAAAGACTAGTTTCTCTAAATTAAACTCGGAAATCGAGTGTGTTTAATGCTATGATTTTTACCTTTTTTTTTATAAATAATGTTCATTACTTTCCCATGTTCCAGTATGGGTAAAGATAGAGGTGGCAAATGGGTTGGGTTTGAATGGGTTGGTGCGGGTTATGGGTTGAATATGGATGGGTTGGATATGAGCCAATAATATGCGGGTTGAATATGGATTGGGTTAAAATGGGTCCAGTCAAACCCAACCCAACCCGCTTTTTTTTTTTAGGTACAAATCTTTTACTACATTTCACTCATTGCAATTTCGTTGTTGTTGCTTCTCTCTCTCCTCCAATTCTTCTAGTATAAGTTCAAATTCATTTCACTTAGTAAACTTGCATACAGAGATATTGTGCGTAATGCGGTTTGTGTTCTTCATTTTCATGTGCTTCCGGTGATTGAATTGTTTGAGCTCAATTTTCTAATTCATCTTCTCTGGTATTGCTCCTTCGTATTTAGAGAAAAACTTATTTACAGATGATCCGCAGACAACGTGTTTGCACACCAAGCACATCCATGCGGATTTTATTTTCTTATTTTTTTTGCTTTTAGTGAGAGGGGAGACTGCATTGATCCGGGCCATTGAATCTCTGAATGGACGGTGCGGATGCTCGGTAGCTTGCGAATCATCCGCAAATAAGTTATTCTCGTCTATGTCTATATATGTATGTATTTATACATGTAAAGTGGAATCGGGCAGGAAAAACAACAGAAGGATTAGTTTCCTGGTCCCCTCGAGACTGTTTCCTGTTGTTCTTGTATGCACATATATAACATACGTACATACATTTATATATGTATTATAAATCTGGAAATGCATGTCCATGTATGTATAGATAAACAAAAATACATATGTGCATGTATGCATTGTGAAGAGATGCTGAGTAATTTTGAAGAGAGAGAATGAGGTTCAATAGTTGGGGCCTGGGTGGGTTCCAATTGGAGAGGATTTCGGGGTCTCAAGTTTCGTGTCCTGGTTTTTTCTTAAACCTTGTATGTATTTTTCACCCATGTCTAACCCATTTTGAACCTAGTTTGAACCCATCTAAACCCATATCCCATATAAATATGGGTTGGTATGGGTTCAACCAGGGGCGGAGCCAGGATTTTGGTTCGGGGGGGGGGGGGGGGGGGGCAAAAAAAAAAAAAAAAATATCAAAGAGGGGTTAATTAGCAATTTTGTGAGGTATACTAGTAAAATCCATATAGAAATTTGGGGGTCAGGGGGGTCAACTGACCCCTCTTGTCTCCATGTGGCTCCGCCCCTGGTTGGGGGGTCAACTGACCCCTCTTGTCTCCATGTGGCTCCGCCCCTGGGTTCAACCCATATTATAATATGGGCAAGTTGGACTGGGTTATAAGTTGGCAAGTTGAGTTGGGTTCATGGGTTGGGTTAGAAATTGGAATCCGGGGGAGGCGCTGTGCAATAGGAGTTGTGCGCTATGTTGTGCGGCACAACTACGTCGTTTTGCTTATTTTCTTAGTATATTCAAGGGTCCTGTTTGAAGAGTTAAGTGTGGGGTTTAATTTTGGGGATCAATTTTAGGAGATTTAGGCTCTTTGGGGTAGGGTATAATGGGTTTAGACACTTGGATTAAGGCACTTCAGGTTTAGGGTTTAGACACTTTGGTTTTAGGCACTTTGTAATGGTTTTTTCTTCTTCCAAACAAGGCTCTTGGAAGCTTTAGAAGTGTATAAAAAAATCAAGCAAAATGATATAGTTTTGCCGTACAACATGGCGCACAACACCTACTGCATAGCACCCACCCCGGATCCTGGAAATTGCCACCTCTAGGTAAAGAGGTTGATGGACGCTGATCTCGTTTCGGAATCACCGTCGATTAAAGGTTCACAGCTTCATTAAATTTACTTTTGTCATTAGTATGCATGCGGCTCTAGGTTTTTTTTTGCATTTTATAATCAACCAATCAACAAAGCATCAGGGATAACCCTTCTAGACAGATGAATTGTAGAAGGCAAAGCCTACAAAATACTACGACAAAAAAATCAACAACTCATAAGGTATAACCCTTCTACACAGATGGACTGCCCAGAATTCTAGTAGAAATATTCCAAAGTTGGCAGAGCCTTTGGTTCTTTGTTGAGTTTGGGAGAAGTCTCCAAGTGCAGGTGTTAGGATTTTCAAACAACAGTTCAATCCCACAACGCCCTTCGAAAATTCAAGCCCAAACATGATTCTATAATTTTTATGGTTTTCACTCATGAAGTCAATATATGTGGTCATGATTCATGCACGAGGGCCATCTTCTACTATTGGGTCGCTTTGGATGAAGCACGGTTTTTGTGCTATGTAACGCCGAACTGAGAGGGAGCATTTTGCCGTGCTTGCGTGGGTTATCATGGCGGCCGGAGGATTTGCCAACCGAAAGGGTGTTTTGGATTTATTTAAATTTCAGGATGGAATCATAACCATTTAAACTCTATAGGATGAAATCATAAAGGTATTATTGATACAAAATGCTTAATTAACCCTCCCTTAAGAAATATATAATTAATCTATATACATATACTGGTAATAAATCAATTACCAGTATATTGGCACAATGATCCGATTATTCATTTTCAAACTTTATAGGATGAAATTATATGAATATTGTTGATACATAATGCCTAATTAAAAAGCCTTACAAAATATAACAATGTTCAAAAGACTTTTTTGCTCCTTTCTCGTGGCTTTTTATAGATTCGAGTTCTTTCCGGCTGCTCCGTTTCTTCTTCTATTGATGCTTTTCGGTGCAAGTGAAACGTCGTGGTCCGCATACAAAAAGTCTCTCGCCTTTATTATATAAGGATACTTTTAAAGAAATCAGAATCCTTTACTAACTAAATATCCCCTATTATTAGATATTCAATCCACTTGCAACCGAACCACTATCTTGGATGTTCCCATTATTGTTTTGACTGCTTTACAACTGCCCAATCAGCTCCCACTGCCAATGTGACTCTTTTTCGCACTTTTATCTCTCATAGCAGTTGGTGGACCCACTATTTGATTTAATTTTTTTTTTTTTGAACTGCAAAAGGGTGGGAGGGGGCTACCAGCGTAGCAACCCCCTTGGGCGTGACCATAGGGGCTCCCGGTCCGCTGTGGAATGTCCGGTTCGAGCCATAGCTACTGTCCGAGAAGACAGGCCGTCACCACAGCACCCTATTTGATTTAATTTGAACTGCTTTGCTAGAACATGTTGTGACTGGGGATAGGGAGAGATTTTTTATTTTATCGGCAAAAGAATTTTATTAATTTTTGAAAATGGACTACAAAAATTAAAAGGATCCAAGCACAAAAGGCATCAAAACGCGGGAAGGCAACCCAACTAGGTTGGCTCCCCAACTCGCGACAATCATATGCTGGCAAGGACACAAAAGGGAGAGATAACAAAAGTTGGTGGACTCTTTTTTTACAACTGTCCAATCAGCTCCAACTGCCAATGTGACTCTTTTTTTCGCTCTTTTATCTCTCATATCAGTTGGTGGACCCACTATTTGATTTACTCCCTCCGTCCTAAATTGTTGGTCCTACTTTGAGAATCTAATTTTTTTTGAAGAGTACCAAAAAAGGAAAGAAGTACATACTTTTCTTTGTTAACTTTTTAAAATGGCCATATGTTTTGGGACATCCAAAAAAAGAAAGAAAGACCAACAATTTGGGACGAAGGGAGTAATTTTTGAACTTCTTTGCTAGAACACCGGCCATGTAATATTCTGCAAGCTCGAATTATGGGTCATCTTTGCACCAATTGAATCCAAAAGCTAAATTAAAAAAGATCTCAAATATGGATTCAAATATATATGTTACCGTTGGGCTGTGCAATACAGAAGAGCATGTTGTGACTGGGGATAGGAGAGATTGATTTCTTTAAAACATTAAAGCTGTTGTAAACTAAATGTTTAAGCAAAAATCGCAAAGAAAAATCAAATGAAAATCCAATGAAAGAGAGTGTAAAATCTAATTGCAGTGAGATCGGTGGTGGCTGTGAGGTGGATGGATTAAAAATCAAACTCTCTCTCTGCCACAAACCTTTTATGGATGGGTCGGGTCTACCTTGTAGAGAAGGATTCGGAATATCGAGAGAGATTGAATACTCACCTATTTCGGAAATGGAACAGCCGTGTGTGAAATGTTGAAATGAGAGCTGGTTTAAATGAATCAATAATAAACGGCGTATTAGGCAAAAAAACTTAAGCCTTATCCAAGCGCGTGGATTGGAAGAGACATAAAATCTCAGCCTTCTAATGTGCCACGAAAGACAATTAATTATGAGATCATGGACGTTTTGCAAAACCGCTCTCCATTGTAATATAAGTTATTATTATTACATATATGCGAAGGTTAAAATTTACAACGGAAAACTTAGCAAAACCCTAAAAAAAAATTCAAGAAACACAAAAATGAGTTAAATAGGAGAACAGGCTTGTGGCTCATCCAACAAACGTAAGCATAGTCAAAATCCTTGACGTCAACAATGGGAATCAAAATTTAAAACATGAAAGAATAAAGGATGCCCCCACAAAGCACAGCCTCACACAACTTGCTTCGCAGAAGGTGGGAATCAATGATGTGATTCCTACAAAAGAAATATGGCAGAAAGCCCAAGAAAAGCAGTTGGTCAAAAAATGTTAAAAGAAACGAAAGCAGTGAGTGACCACTTGGAAGTGGTTCCCTCTTTTAACCAAAAACATAAAACAAAAAAAAAAAAGAGGATAAATTTCACTGACACCCTCTTTGTTTTACCGTAATCACATTGAGCACCCCTTCATTTATTATTTTGTTTAACACTGAAGTCCAATTGTCCTTTGACAAGCCCAAAAGTGATGTCATCCTCTAAAACAAGGTTTTGTATTTAGGTTTTACCCCCTGTCATTTACATTGGAAGAAAAAGACTCTTATACCCTTCATATTGTTGACTAAATTTCCTCTAATAAAATGAACTCTCCACTCTCCATCCCACCTCATAGACTCCCCCGACCCTTTTTAAGTGTCTTTTAGAAAAAGAAATACTATAATTTTTTGAACCAAAATCAGGTGCTTCTATCCATAATTTTTTCGATTTCTTTGCACAAAACTAAAGAATTCAATTACATTTTTAATTTGGTGCAAAGAAATTTGAAAAATTATGTGTAGAAGCACTTTGAAGAAAAAATAAAGCACTTTTATGGATCGTCTTAAAGAGATGAAAAAAAAAAAAAAAGATATGGTGATCAAAGTGTTAAAAAAAAATTCATGAAAGAAAAAAAAAATCCAACAAGCACCAAGGTGATTTTAATGACTTGCTTCTAACAAAAAGAGCATTTGAGAGAAAATTAACTTTTAACAACTTAGCTTTTAGCCCTTTTATAGAAAATTGGCTTTTAGCAATTGTTGTTTCGAAGGGTATACGATGCTCTTTTTTTTTTTCTTCCCTATTTGAATAACATAGGGTAAAACCAGAATATCAAGCCTTATTTTAGATGATGTCATCACTTTTGGGCTTGTGAAAGGACAATTGGACTTCAGTGTTACACAAATTGATAAAGAAAAGGGTCTTTAGTGTGATTTCCGATAGTTAAGGGGTGATAAGTGTGATTAAAGTAAAATAGATGGGGTGTCCTGGAAATTTACCAAAAACAATTAACTCCACCGGGCCACCCCACTGCATTCACGATTCCCACCCTGCAATTGGAGTTTGCTGCGGCTTGTGACGAAAAACTAGCAAACAGTGGCAAAAATGTCTGGTGGCAAAATCTACTTCATTCTTGATCCTGTTTGCTGCTCATAGAATTGAATTTCAATTATTTCATGTTGATTTAGAGCCATAAGGAATGTAGCTAAAATTGTAGGAATAGGAACTTCCCACACTATAACATGCTTTGCACAGTCTTCGGAAAATATCTTGCCACGGGAAACAATGTTATAATTTACCGCTGAAGGGAGTTCTGATCATACAGAAAATTTTGGTATTGGTATTGAAGAAATGGAACACTTTCTGTCAAATTCTTCCACAAACACAGAAGAGATTAATAATAAAGGGTAAAGAAGAAAGAGGAGTGATGATAGCTTGAATGCTTTCTATGAAGCAGCAATCAAGCTCTTGGCGTCGATCTTTGATATAAATATGAAGAGGGACAAAATAAATGAGGAGCTTCAAAAGCTTTCAAGTCTATCTATGATTCAACGCCATAGAGCCTTGCTTGCTATACCTTGTGATCATGAGATAACTGAGTGTTTCTTTACTTTGAAAGTACGATGAGAAATAAGTTTTGTGAAGGCTTTGCTCAGTGAAGTTAACTAGCTACTTGGTGTATTTATTTTTATTTTATTATTATTTTTTTTAAGAAGAAGATTTACTTTAGATGTTAAACTTGAAGTGTTGGGAATTCTCATATTTTAGTTACGTCATTCGAATTTTATAGATGTGATTGTTTAGCTTTTCTTTCTTGGGTTTTTCTGTAGATGATATGCTAAACTGAATTATGAAAATTGTATATCTACTGGGTGATATTTTATTGTTGGGAGAGACATTTCATTCCATTGAAATGTGATTCTACCAAACCAAATGCAGGAATTGGAAAAAAAAGTCCATTCTTCTTGTTGATTCTAGCCACAACCAAACATGCCAATGAGAATGATGATTCCAATCTCAATTCCTCTAATTTTTTGATCAGCATCTCAATTCCTCTAATTTCATTCCATTCCAATTTATATTCCATTCTATCCAACCAAATGCACCCTTAAGGAAATCGGATTCCCCTGCTAACTCAATCTCCCCTGTTAACTATGTCTTCATATTCCCCTTGGCGACAGACTCGGAACAATAGAAGGACCCACCACTTGATTTGATTTGAATTGCTTTAATGGAACGCCATGTAGTATTCTGCAAGAGCTCAGATTGTAGGTTTGACCTATATATATATATATGTAGGAACTTTCTAGTCCGGGAATTCCGGAGTCCGCTGAAGGGAGTTCTGATCATACAGAAAATTTTGGTATTGGTATTGAAGAAATGGAACACTTTCTGGCAAATTCTTCCACAAACACAGAAGAGATTAATAATAAAGGGAAAAGAAGAAAGAGGAGTGATGATAGCTTGAATGCTTTCTGTGAAGCAGCAATCAAGCTCTTGGCGTCGATCTTTGATATAAATATGAAGAGGGACAAAATAAATGAGGAGCTTCGAAAGCTTTCAAGCCTATCTATGATTCAACCGTTCAACGCCATAGAGCCTTTCTTGCTATACCTTGTGATCATGAGATAATAACTGAGTGTTTCTTTACTTTGAAAGCACGACGAGAAATAAGTTTTGTGAAGGCTTTGGTCAGTGAAGTTAACTAGCTACTTGGTGTACTTATTTTAATTTGCTTTGTATTATTTATTTATTTATTTATTATTATTTTTTTTAAGAAGAAGATTTACTTTAGATGTTAAACTTGAATTGTTAGGGAATTCTCATATTTTAGTTAGGTCATTCGAATTTTATAAATGTGATTGTTTAGCTTTTCGTTACTGGGTTTTTCTGTAGATGATATGCTAAACTAGGTGTTGAATTATGAAAATTGTATATCTACTGGGTGATATTTTATTGTTGGGAGACATTTCAATCCATTGAAATGTGATTCTAGCAAACCAAATGCAGGAATTGGAATGAGAATTCCATTCTTCCCTGTTGACTCTAGCCACAACCAAACATGAGAATGAGAATAATTATTCCAATCTCAATTCCTCTAATTTATATTCCATTCCATCCAACCAAATGCACCCTTAAGAAAATCGGATTCCCTTGCTAACTCAATCTCCCTAGTTAACTACGTCTTGATATTCCCCTTTGGCGATTTCTGCCTCACAGAGACTCGGAACAATAGGAGGACCCACCACTTGATTTGATTTGAATTGCTTTAATGGAACACCATGTAGTATTCTGCAAGAGCTTGGATTTATTTATTTATTTTTTTTAAGAACTTTATGTTCAATTTCATTGGACTGTTGATTCGTCTCGAAACGTGAGTAATGTAAAAAAATGAGGACTTTTTTTTGTTTTTGATTGTTTTATTTTCAATTTTTGAGGTATTTTCTTTAAGGAGAGCTAACTAAATCTAAAGAAACACATATATGAGTTAAATAGGAGAACAAGGTCAGCCACATCTTACAAACCTAATAAGCATATATTGTCGAAATCCTGACGTCCAGGGCCGGCCCTAGGGTAAGCCCAACAAGACCCCGGGCTTGGGCAACCCACCCTACATGGGGCAACCGGAAAAAAAAAAATGGCCTAAGTATGTAATAAATGTTTAAGTTAGACAAGTGGAACACTGAGGAAGAATGGCCCAGCGGTTCTGCCCCTTCTGGTGCAAGTTCGAGCCTTGGGAACTCCCTCGGTAGAATTACTTTTTTTACTCTTTTTAGCCGAAAGGTGATGAGCTATGAGCTGGCCGCCCATGAAGAATACCCGTGACACATGCCTGGTTCAATTTAGATTTTGTTTTGGGGTTTTTCCCCTCAAACCCTCATATTCATCTTTTGGTTTTTGCAAATCTCAAATTAATTGAAATTTTGGTGCATCCCTATTAAGTACTCTCGTGATTGTTCTTGATTAGATTCTTCATAAGACCAAAATTTCTATTCAATTTTAGAGGCTCCAATTAATAATTATAATGTTTGAAACCTTACAACTTTGCTATTATTTTATAAATTGTTGGTACAACATAAGAAATTTTCAATTTCTGGGGGTGTCATTGCTCCCATTTTCCTTGAATTAAAATCAATGGCACAAGAAGAACATATCCATAGGTATACCAATAGTAGTAGTGGTGATGGTGGCGACGATAGTGGTGATTGTGGTGGTGGTAGTAGCAGATTCTCAAAAAAATTGAAGGACAATTTGAGATCTTCGTGAACAAAATTCGGATCTCATAATAGAAAACTCTAGCAAAGAAAAAATGCAATCGGCCTAAGAGCGTGCATTTAGTATGTTTATAATAAATGGACTGAGGTTTCCGTGTAACTTTTTTTTTTGTTGGGACTTGTATCTTTTTTTTTTTTTCTTTTTTTTTTTTCCATGACTTAATAGTAAGGGGCAACCAAGCTCGGGCTTGGACTTGGGCACCCAAACATTAGGGCCGGTCCTACTGACGTCAACCACCATGCATTGCTAGAACGGTTAAGTGCGGGAATAAAAGGGACCTAGCTAGCTCGCTAAAACATGAAAGAATAAAGGATAAAGTAAGCCCAGATTGGAAGTGGATATATAAAACATGAAAGAATAAAGGATAAAGGAAGCCCCCACTGGGGAAAAAGGTGATATTCCAATTAATTTCCAACCCAGGGATATGGCAGAATGCATGCCGATAGCTAGCAAAGCAGTCGGACGAAAAATGTTTAAGAAACGCAAGCAGTAGACCCCTTGGATCTATAAATATCCCCACGGCCAGGGTACCAAACCTGCAATTGGAGTTAATGGGTGGTGATGATACTACTTTGATCAACGAGACAGGTTTGGCGATCCAGATCTGCCAGTTTCGTGTGTCACCCCGATTTCCTCCGAACTTTAGTTTGGATGAAGCCTTCAAAATAGATCCTATTGCTCATGGTTCAACCTTTATAGACAAGGGCGTGACCAAGTATCGCGACATTTTGCATCTTACGGGCTTCGTTCCATATATGAAGATTTACTGTGAGGCCCTTGCAATCTTTCCGAAAATGATACCGGAGGGGGGGTTAACTGCAGAACATTTCATTCACTCAAGTACGATAACCTTCAGAATGCAGGAAATCTCGGGAGGAAATAGAGTCATTACGTGGACACCGACTCCGCGACAGGTCCCTTTTTCTACTTTTTTAATAAATTTATATATATTTTATCAACGTTTTACTTGATATATTGAAATATTGTAGTCTGTTATATGCATGTGCAGGGGTGAATTAATCAACCTCGGTCATTGCTGTCAAAAATTAGATCCCCATACAAGGTATTTTTCTATTTACTAATCCAAAAAATTACCAAGTTAAAATGTGATTATTATAAGCTAGGCAGATATACACTAATAATCCAAATTTGATTTGTACTCAGTGCAACGACTTGTTATGTGTTTCGAAAACAATCAATCATCATCTGTAAATTCTATCAACCCTAAAAAAGAAGTGAATGCATGTTATTTCTTTGCATTTGAACACCCAAGTACCCAACCATAATAAATTGAACATGTTGTCCAATAAAAAAGCCCAAGTATTGAACACTTTGGCTGATAAAAAAGCCCAAGCTCAATTTAATTAAAAGCCATAGGCGGTTCCAATGTAAACAACCCAATTAAAAGTCATAGGCAGCTCCATAGCTTCCCATACATTTTCATTTGGACAATCGAAACTCTTTTACATTTTATACTACATGTAATAGTATTATCAATCTTGAGTTTGTTTGGACACTTAGTCTTATACTGTGGACATCCATCAATCAGGATATTCACAATTAGACAATTAATATTATATTTCAAAACAAAGTACACACTTTTAATGATACAAATTAAAAAATAGAGACAGGAAAAAGTATTTATTGGTATAGATATTGTATCTGACTTTTCCGTGAACAACAATTAACTTTATATCTCCAAAAATAAGAGCATATTTCAAAAAATCCATGTGAATCTATTCGCCACACAATTTCCAGCAATAAAAACTAATGTTCTTATGCCCTAATTTAATATTCCTTGGCCTAAAATATAGAATTCCCTGAGAATATGCAACTGTGCGCATCTTATGTATTTTTGTAGTTGGTCGCATTATTCACCCTGATATATTATACTCCCTCCGTCCCTTTTTAAGTGATCCATACGGGAATATGTGTAATTTCAAACCCCTAAAAAACATATTTCTTTATATAACTTTTTAATCTGTTTTATATTTGTTGCAAAAAAAATTTAAAAACGATATACAAAAGTACATTTGTAAAGGTAATTTTAGAACACACCATTCAAATTTTCTGGAGTCGCCAGCTATTTACTCTAGTTGTTCTGTAACATATGTTTGTTTTCTTTGTGGGCATTTGGATAGTCATCATTCATCAAAGAACGTTGATGGCATTAGAAACGAAAATCAAAGATAAGACTTTAAGAGATTTTTAGGATCAAAATATGGAAGTTTTAGATAAATTACCTTTTCCAAAACAGGAACAAGTATTTAAGAAAGGAGAGAGAAATCACCGCCCCAAAGTGCCTGCGCGGCTGATCAACATGTGGCCTCATATCCTCTCTTACTTGAGAAGCAAGAACCACACAAAAACTTTGAACCTCTGTATACTCTGTTCAAAGAGTACTATTTTTTATCTCTCGTGTACGGAAAAAACCAAACAAAAACACGAAATGCGTTTTAAGACTTGTAAGTTTATTACAGGATTGGGAACTCCAAATATTTAAACATTTTCAGCCTAGCTAGAAGCAACTATTTGAACTTCAAACTTCAATCCCATAACAAAGTACGTAAAAAATCGTGATTAAAACAATTACGCTGTTGTATTTCGCATTTAGCAGTAAAAAGTTTATGGGGCAATTTTGTTTTGGACAATATTTTAATAGCAATTTTTGGGTGTGCATCAATTTTTAGTCCATGCCAAAATTGTGTTGTCCCTTTATAGGTAGGTCAATTAACGGATTGTTGGGTAACATTTGTATGCAATATCTCATATGGGCGATAGCTTATTGCCGTGTTACATGTTTTTCAGGGAATTAGCGGAACAATTGGCCGTAGCTTGAATAACTCGATGGTTTGAAGTCTTCTTTAGCTATAATATGTGATATGTTAATGGTTTGCATGGATTTTGCTACTATTTCCTTGGTGTGTAATAATATACTAGGTGCATTACCCTCGTGCATTTGCACGATCGGTGTAGCCCGTTGATTTCTAAGTTGATGATTTTAATCACAAGGGTTTAATACGAGGAGTAAATTAATTAAGCAAAGGTCCACCTATAGTTATAAGTACATAATTTGAAAAAAAATGATGATTCACAAAATTATTCCTAAGACCAATCAGAATGCGAACCCAATTTTTATCACAAACTAATTAATTTCAGACTCAAAGAGTCCACACATTAAGCAACCCTAGGTGCAAGGCACCAAATGGACTCTTGTAAAAGAAAAAAGAACCAAAAGAAGAAGGGAAAGTAGTATTGCCAGGGAATTGTTTTTTCCCTATATCCAGTACGATCATCCCTGGCCGTATGTTGAAGACTGGATATGTAAAGCTAGCTATTAGCTCTCTCTCTGGTAGATTTACACCATCTATCTCAAGTTGGTTTAGTATACGATCCTGCCTTTTCAAAAAGTAAGTTAAGGAATTAAACTGATCTATACCAATAAGATTTTCTAAAATCCGAGAGCAAATAATATTCATAGCTAGGAGCTAACTTTTGCAAAGATCTAAAGCACAGAACTCCAGGAAACAACACAAAAGGATAAAGAAACTTACGAAAACCTTGAGTTTGAAGTGTAAAACCTGGTGAAATAACATTCACAACACTACGAACCATGTCAAATTTGCAAGCCTCCCCTTGTTTTGGAAATGAAGAAAAGTGTACGAATGTTTGGAACTTTTCTAGGAAATCAAGGCCTAGTAATGATACAAAACTGAAAGATTTTACCACAAACCATACAGCTAAATTTTTTTAGAACAAACTACCCATAACCCATTGTTACATTCTCGGAACCAATTCAACTTAGTATTCAAGGACGTAAACTCTTTCTTCTTTTATATTGAGTAAGTAATTATTTTCCTTAGCATGCCAATGCACAACCTCATCCCTTTTTTAAAAACTCGTTATACTAACCAAGACGTCAAAGGTAATTTTTTGTGAGAACCCACACAAACTCAACTCTTTCCTACTCTTACTACTGTTGTTACACCCATTTATTTCATTAGGTTCTATGAATCTTTCGGATCCCACAATCAACAAAACCTCTCAAAATATATAGTAAGAAAGAAGGCCACCAAAATAATTTTTTTTTATTATTATCAGCCCATGTCTATATCCATCTCAGGACACGCACAGAACTAAATTTGACTACAAAGCCCTATGCATGAGTAAACAAATACATAGCAAACATGTTACTTTCTGGAAGGTGACCAGGTGTCGTGGTGGAAGCTTGATCATCTCCCCCATCTTTAGGTCTGATACCATACATAAGCAACTCAACACAAAGATGATAACCAATAAAACTACCATTATTAGAAAATTAAAGCATATTCATTTGACTGACAGGAAGTTGAATGGGAAATGAACAAGAATTCTGCCTTCTTAGCTCTTCAATTTTGAAAAGAATTGCAATCAGCTAGGGCAGATAATTCTGCTTTCTCTTTGGACACAAGCTCCATCTCCTCTCAAAATGAAAATACTAAATTATTGTAGATGTAGGAGTGATAAAATTTTCAATAACTACTTGGAACGCAACTGTAGGAGATGGTTCTTGCTTAGTCAAATATGATGAGCTGAAGAGGTATGAATAATCAACAGTAGAGACACAGTAGGAAGGAGAATGAGGTGGTCTAGAGGAAGGGTGAAGAACAGAGCAGGTGTGCACAGAAAGGACTAAGGCAGTGGATTGCTCTCAGTCTAATCCGTCCGTGATACCCTTGGTGACCTAGGAGATGGGGCGAGAACCTTACTAGAGAGAATGTTCTCCTCTCATTCAGTGATTGCCTTTTTCTCTCTCTAGAATGGCATATGCTTCTGCTAGGATTTCACCAACCTCTGGGCATTGAAAGGGAATGTCCCATATATATAGGCACCATGGACCAACGATCAGGTGCCAGGCTGTTCCCTTATAATATGATAACACGTGTCCTTTCCGTACAGGTGACATCACCACCGCGTGGCTGACCCGTGCGATGACGAGCTATTCCCCCGCGCAGCGATCCCCTTGTTCTTTATAGCCACCAAGCCACTAAATCTCCCTTATTCTCGTAAGGGCAAGGTCGTGACCTGTTCGGTCGCACCTGTATTGCAGCCAAGCCTCAAGGGGCCCCCGGGGTCCTGCCTTCAGACCGCAGCAGGTATAATTACTTGGGCCAAATTGGACTAGCTTCTCGCGTTCTCGCTCATTTTCTGGGCCGCGCTAGTCATTTGGGCCATGGGCTTTTCTCCTGTTCGGATGGCCCATGGTTGTCCAAGCACCGCCCCTACTGGGCTTGAGGTGCACGCCTTGGAGGCGCCTTGTGCAAGAGGGTCCTGCGCCAGTGGCCCCCTCCACGCGAAGGCTCGTGCCGGCGACAGTGGCTCCCCCAAGCGGATCCTTTCGCGGAAAGTGCCACGTGTCGCGGGGGCGTCGCGCCACCTGGGTGACATTTGTCATAATCTCAATGGTGAGTCAACGTTGACTCTGGTCAACGGGGGGTCTATCGCTGACCTCCCCTACAACTACAAACTTGAAGTAGACACATATATGGACAATATGACTTAAAGTAAATCCATTGCCCAATGTAATATCTATTGGATGATAGATCCATCATGAATCATTCCATTCTAATACTAAATTGATGGACGACAAAAGATAAGGATTTGCAAGCCAATCATGGGCAAAAAATGTAAATTTGCAAACATGACTTCAGCTAAGGACAATTCCCTTCAACTTTGTTTGTAAAGCCTTCAAAACTTGGTTCCTATCCCCCCATGCATTTTTTCCATGTCAACTCACCGAGATAATAGGGCACCTGAACATAAAATCAATATATAGGTCAAAATCCACTGCAGTGAAAGTGATTCGACTAGAGATATATGGTAGGCACATTGTGCAAAACTCATAAGACGACCAACTTTTGGAATAACGCTTACCTACATCGGTGAAACGTACACCCAGGAATGAAAAACTGTTTAGCGAAGTAGAGAAAGCGATAGAAAAGAGGAGGAAAGTATAGGAGCCCGTAAGCACTTGGGTCTTGATTTCGCAACAAACTTTAGCAATTCCTTAGCTATTCGATTGTTTGTAGTGAGAGAGTGCTTACCTTTGCTAAAAGCAAGAGAACCAGAGGATCGACAAATCGTGGCAGAGCTAAATCGTCAGAGAAAGGAAGAGACACGTGTTTACTATGAGAGGGAGAGACTGGCTTCATCTTCTTCCTCATCGTCTTTTGAACCACTGGCTTCATCTTATTCCTCAAGTGTATGGAACACGCACACGCCAAATTGGCTCCACCTTATCCGAAATCTTAGACATCTGAGGGCTGTCCAATAGAATTTAGGAGAGACAAAAGTTGTTTATACTGTAGAGGTAGTTCTGAAGAGGATACGTTAGAGAGTGTACTACTTCGGGTAGGCTCTGACGTAGATGCGGCCGCAACTTTAGGTGACCCAACTTTGCTAGACCCTCGTGTGTGTGACTTTGGATGCCACGAGGGATAGCCATGAAGTTCAAAACATTTGCTACGGGTATGTGCTGTCCCACCACAATAATCACAAAATATTTGAAACTTTTGTTTTTCAGTGATTGTTGGCGTGCTTTTGAAAGATTGGGGCGTGACACAGCTAGTGCAGCAACATCAATTATTGCAGTTGGAACATTAAGGCTTTTCTACTTTTCTTCTTATTGGACCAAGGCATAGACCTTGTTCATGTTTGGCATTGGTTCCATTGTAAGAACTTGAGTCTTCAATGTTGCAAAATCAACATTAAGACCCATAAGAAACTGATAAACTCATTCTGATTGCAAAAGAGTTTGATACTCTTTACTTGCTCCATAAGTACAAGTTGGTATCTTAGTGTAAGATGCCAACTCACCCCACAAAGTCTTCAAAACGGTGTAATAAGAACACACAGATTGTTGTTCCTGCTGAGATGTGGCGATAGACCTTTTCAGCTGAAAGATTCTTGAGCCATTTCCTTGCGAGAACCTATCTTCAAGATCCATCCACACATCATGAGCAGATTTAGCTTAACTAACGCTGTTTGCAATATCTGGATTTAGGCTATTGAGCAACCAAGATATTATCATATTGCTACAGCGTTCCCAAGCCATTACGGAAGATGCAGGTGATTCTGGTTAAGCCGAACTCCCATCAACAAACCAATGCTTGTTCTTTGCTGCAAGCGCTATTTTTACATTACGTCTCTGTGACGGAAAATTATCTCCAATTAGTTTTTGGGAAACCAAAACCATACTACGATGGTCTGAGGGATGAAGATAGTATGGAGAGGAGTAATCAATAGTTTCAGAGGTTGCCCCATCCTTTCCTTTTGCAGACGAGATTTCGATACCCGTCATGATTATTAAAGAAAAGAACAATCGTGTGTGCACGAAAGGGAAATAAGGCAATTAAATTTTGCAAATTGCTAGAAACAATAACAAAATAACTCGTAGCGCTCTGATACCATGTTAAACAAATGACAGCAAAAAACTTAACTTTTATTGATCCCAAAGTACGTATATGTACTAGTTAAAAGAGATAACATCAATTACAAGAGATAAGGATAAATATCCTTGTATCAAAAAGATAAAGAAAAGGGATAAGTGTAAAAGCGGTAAGCTATAACAACTAAGTATCCAACTGCTTGGATCTAATGACGATGTGAGGAGGAATAATTATCAAGTGCTTGACATGTGATTTCCAACAAGTTTAGAGTAGTTATTAGGGCTTGAAATGAGTCGACTAGCAGACCCTTGGCTAAGGGTGGGTGATAGGACACTGACACGCGCGTGTGATCAAAATTCTGTTATGACATGACATGGTTAACATTAGTGGCTACCTTTACCTCTTGTTATGGTCATAAATGAAACATACTAAGTATATAACTTAGGTGGATTCATTTAGGACCCCGGTGCAGGATGAACAAGAGGGGTGTTGGATCATGGGATGGTCATAGATGGAGTTTATAAGAGGAAAGGTATCTCAAAGGAGGAAAACCTTAGAATTCACATAGGGTGAACTAGTAAAAGAAAAATGATATGATTGATCCTCTACTATTTGTCCATATATTTAAACTGTAATATCGGTTATGAGTAATTTATGGATTAGAAGGATAGGGATTACCTATTGAGAGTCATTCTCTCAAGGTGCTATTGTTGGCCCCTAGCATTTTATGCTAGGAGAAGAGACTGAGGGTGGTGAGCCGTACCACTAGACAAAGGAGATAGGCGTCGAGACGGAGGAGGAAACTTGGAACCCGTACCTTAATTAGAGCTCTATTCTATTTTAAAAACTAATATTATGTAATTGTCGTAATCTAATAAGACTCAAACTTAACATTTTAAGAAGTAATGTTATGTAATTGTTGTTAATTAATTATGAAGTTTATGTTTTAATCATTTTAAAAAACTTAATATTTGATTAATTGATGCGTCTAAAATATCGAGGCATTATGTTCCAAAGGAAACGGAAACGACCAAAAAAAAAAATCAGATTGTCCATATGCCTTTCTAATTCTTCTTAGAGGCATTAAAAGTCATTTGGTTTAGCTAGGTCTTAACGTATCAATTTTTTTGGAGTTCATCTGCAAGAAATAGAGAAAAGGTTTATGACATTCTTATTGCTGGTCACTCCAAGATTTGATAGTAAATATATACACTCACATTCTGTGTGGTGTTTGATCTAGTTTTCTTTTTAGGTTGTAGATATTCTTTTGACCATCTAGTTTTCTTTTGTTATTTCAGTCTCATCAAAACTTAAGAATCGTAGAACAAACAAGAGATTCCAGGTCAAATAAAAAGGATTGAAAGAGAAATTATGTGTAAATTTTTTTCATTATGATGAAAAAAGAACCATAAATTGAAACCCCTTATGAACAGTGGGTATATTAGTTAGACCCTCTCGTCTCTAGGGTCACAATCATCAAATCAACAAAACAATTCCCCCAATTTCAATTCATAAAAGTACTGTGACTTGAAGATAAAAAAAACTTTCAATTCCGACCTTCGATGATGGTTTCAGTGTAAGTTCAAGCTTCCAACTTACCAAAGTTCTACCAAAGATCGGTGCGTATCATTTTAAGCATAACATGGATAAAATGCTATTTCAAGAATGCAAACCTTTCAGTGAGACATATTTATTGTCTAATTAACATAAAAAAGAAAACAAAGAATAATATTTTCAAAGAGCAACACATCATACCAGCCGAGTGAGTCCAAAAGAATCTTTCAAGGATCAATTCATCTTCTTCATAAAAGATTATAGGGGGTTCTTTATATATTTGTTCTTCATAAGATTTTCCAAGAGAGTCATACACAAGGAACTTTTAATGATATCACAATAATAAAAGATTACAAATAGGGACGAATAGTAAAATTTACTCCGGAGATTTAGAATTTATTGCATACTTTTAGTACCTCAAGTAATGATCGTGATCGCTAAATATATGTGACTTGTGCCGCCGAGAACAATATGCAATATTATCCTTAGGATGCCATCCTATGAAATTTGAATCTTTATGATCCCATCCTTTAAATTGAAATTGGACCATTGTACCCCTATTATGTATTTTAGTACTACATTATCTAATAGTATATTACTAATTAATCACCTATTCCCTTTTCCATCAACATATTACCTCGAGTATTCCCTTTTTAATGGGAATCAGGTACTCATCTTATTCCCTTTTTCAAGTCAATACCATAAATGCTCTCTCTCTCTCTCTCTCTCTCTCTCTCTCTCTCTCTCCACTGGTATTTTCAAAGAACCCTAAAATCACTCTCTGTCTCTATCTAGATTGAGACGGTTACACGGAGATGGTGGTAATGACGTGCCGCCACCACCACATAGCAAGGGCTCGCGGCTGGAGATTGAAGGCCGGAGATTGAAAGGGAAGAGTGACGGCTGCCGACCAGAGATCGAAGAGGTGGGAGATCGGAACAGCTGCGGCGAAGGAGGAGACATTGACTGCCAAGGTGTTTGTCTTTAACAGAACCATTGGTAGCCATTGAAGGGCAAGGAGTGGTCACCACTCATGCTGCATCCATGGTGTAATCCATTAGGTTTAATTGTTTCGTGCTTTTTTTTTTTTTTTTTTAAATTCAAATGGTGGTGGTGAGTTTCAAATCTTGTTAATCTCGGTATTGTCTTTGGAACAAATGAATATTGGAAAACCTTTAAGACAGATCCGTGAATAACACGTAACTGGCACTTGGAATACCTTCTGGACACCTGGATCAAGATGGTCTAGGCGTCTGGACCAGATATGGGCGCCTGGAAGAGAGCAATCTAGGCGCCTGTATACACAATGGGTGCCTAGAATACATCAAAATAGGCGCCTGGATTGTGAATCTACACAACTCCCATTCAACTTAAATTTCTGATCTAATGACCAAATATGGCTTCTAAACTCTTTGGCCATGCAATGGAAACATTAGATTGAAAATATGGTGAAATGAACCTAAATATGAAAAGAGAGAAAAATACAAGGCATAGAAAGGGAATCCAGGCGCCTACATAATGCCATTCCAGGCGTCTGGAACTGATCTAGGTGCTAGTGAAGAACTACTTTTTTTTTTTATTGAAATTTGGAACCCCTCCAAGTCCCTAACTAGTATAAAGGACTAGTAGGACCTTGGATGGTACCCCTCAGAGCCTATTTGAGCATTTTGGTAGAAAAATCTACCTTTAAGGCGTGATCAAAGAGTTTGGATGGGTTTTTGAATGGGCTCGGCTAGTGTGCAACCACAAGTTTAGAGTAGATAGGACTGATAGGGGAGTATATGAGTGCTTGGATGGATTTTTGGGTGAATGAGGTATGCTATGAGAGGTTTAGGTGGATTTTTGATTGTTGAAAGTGAGTTAGAATGGGAGGGATTTAGTGGAGATTAGTTTCTGGAAGAAGTTTGGGCAGCATAACAGTAGCAAAGAGGGTGTGGTTGAACATCTCCCACAATGGAGAGGTGAAGGGGTTTATATAGAAAGAATAAGGTCCAAAGAGGTCCACTTGAACCCTTAGGGGTCAAGGGAGGGGGCAGCAGTAGGGCCATCATCTCTCCCATGCTCCCCCTCAACTGATTCTGCACAAAATCACCAGAAAATCTCCTTCCCACCCATTATCAACTTAAGCTATACTCAACCTGGATCATGGTCCAGGCGCCTGCATTGTGCAATTCCAGGCGCCTGGACTCAATGTGGGTGCCCGGATTTTGAGATCCAGGTGCTTGGAATCCATGTAGGCGCCTGGAATTGATCAATCCGGGTGCCAGTGGTACAATCCAGGTGCATGTGTTTTTAGGGTTTTGGGGGAAATACTAGGGTTTCTAAGGTAGTTTTAATGAATTTATGGAGGGTTTATGAGGGTTTTCAAGCCCTTAATCAAGCCCTTGTATGCTCACATTAGGCATTTTCATTCTTGGGGGAGTGACGGAGCTCCGAGGGTCCGGATTGGGGTGTCTACAATATCCTTTTTAAAACCAACCCTAACGGGCATCAAGCTCGTGTTACGCACGAGGCCCCCCAAACTAGTATAAAAAAAAACCACGCTTTCGCCGCGAACTCTAATAAACTTCTAGTCTTAAAACCTCGAACAACAATTCCTATTAACATCCCTTTCCCAACAACACACCTAAATTGTAAACCAAGGTCCTATAACTACAAATACAAAGTAGGATCTCACCTCAACCGATGTAGAAATCTACACTTCCGGTCAGGACACGCTCTAATACCATTTGTAACAACCAGGAAATTCTAAAACCTCAAGGCCTCGTTTGATTCGCGGACTAAAATAGGTGGGATTGATAGTCCTGGGATTAATAATCCGAGATTATTTGTCCTGAGACTAATTTAGTACTGAATCTCACTCAATCCTTTGTTTGGTTCGTGCAAGATTAACATCGGGATATCCTGTGTTTTCAGTCAATCCGATGTTTGGTTCCCTAAATTAAATTTCGGGATTAATTTTAGGACTCTCAATCTCTCAAACCTTCAAGTTGATTGACACCCAAAAACCCAGAAACCCAGAAGTCCCAATTAGCCATAAGCCAAAAACCCTCACGTTTAGCTTCAGATCTATAATTGATTTTACCTTCAGATCTATAGCTCAATTAAACCCACAATCGTAATGATAAAAACACTAACATCTAGAAGATAAGCAAGAAAGTAGGTAGGCAAAAATTGACTAGAACAACCAATTCATCAACTGAAAAAGATGACAACTTTATTATAGGTAGTTTCGTTTACTGGAGGAAATGGCGAAGTCAAAGAGGTATACCAGTCCAGATGAGGGCGCCACTTGTCTATAGGACTCCCATGGTCGTCGAGCCAAGCTGTTGAGAGAGAGAGAGAGATAGAGAAGAGAAGAAGACAATGAGAGAGAGAGAGAGAGAGAGAGAGTGTGTGAGAGAGAGAGAGAGAGGAGAAGAAGATGATGAGTGGCATTTTTGCAATTAAGCGGTCTTAACCCTTCCGTGTGTTTTATCCTGGACTACACAGTCCCACACCCCCTTAGGTATTAAACAATACCATATGTATTGGATTAAAATTGTGCTGGGATTGTTAATCCCATGCGATTTTTCGGGAACCAAACAAGGGAATACGCGGGATTGGATACAAATAGTCCAATCCCAGGTACTTAATACCCGAATCAAACGAGACCCAAAAGTAAATAATGTATCCAACATTACAGTCGACCTAAAACCATGAAAGTTTATGCAATAATATTAAAATCCTCTTAAATAAATAATGCTCCAAAAATCTCTAGACAACAATATATTCAAAATGCTCCAAATATGGCCTCCACTATTTTGCTCTAAACCTGCCACATAAACTACGCTGGAAGTATGTTAGGGAATCAATAAGCAATATTCACAACTTCAACCGAATCAAACTTCCACAACAATAACTTTAGCCTCGTACCCGGTGAGAGATATAGGCAGTGAGGTTTAAAACTAATGGTATTACTTGAGTCAATAATAAGATCACAATAAAAAAAGTACAAATACGGGTGGTCAGTAAAAATTACTTCGGAGATTTAAAATGTATTGTATACTTTCGGTACCTCAAGTGACGATTGTGACCGTTCAATATATGTGACTTTTGTCGCTGAGAACAATATACGGTAATTTGAGTTTAATCGACCCCAAAATAACCATGTTTGACCAGAGCCTGATCAGGACACTACCTCTTCCCCATCGATCATAATACTCTGGATTTGCTTAGCAAACAAGCATATGACTCTTCTAGATAGAGATTAGCCTATGTTACATGTCTCCCAATTCGAGTTTTGATCAAATTGGGACACTTCATTTTCCTGGCCTACAAATAGGACCATTTGCTATTCAGGATCGACACACAATTCCATAGCCTCACTTCAAAACTCTAAGCAAATATTCCCTCAACCGCGAGCTTCAAAAGCTCTAACACCCCGTTAGTGAAAACACCCGAGTGCAACACCCCCTAATCCGAACTTAGGGCTTAGGGTTCCCTGAGTTCAACATCAAAGAAAGCAAACCCGAGTAAATCAACCTCTGAGGGAGTAAATTATGAAGGCTACAACACCTTTTAATTGGTTAATTCTTCAATGTCTGTTCAATTCGTAGTTCAACTAGTGCACCAGTACCCTTTGTTTATGGCCCTTTGAAATTCGAAGAGGGGGAATGAGAGGAGGTAGTGAGAGAGAATGTGGTTTGAATTTTGGAAAGGGGAGGACAAAGAATGTGGTTTGAAATTTTGGGTGGGCTGATGGAGGAAAGGGGGGGGGGGGGGGGGGAGAGAGAGAGAGAGTTGGAAAAGAGGAATAAAATGTAATATGATGATTGGGACAAAAACTGCTCTTCGTTGTAATATAGATTTTACATACTTAGCTCTTCATTTTTTTTGAGTTTTCTGGCGTTGGTAAGATTCCAGTTTTGCCAGCCGGTATATTAAACGGTGTGATCTGCTAGCCGTCAAATCCATTGACCGGTCGACAGTTCAATTTGTCAATACAGTTTCTGATTTCTATTATATATTTCTGTGTTAATGCGTGTTTCCCTGCTCCCTATCTCAGTGTTGTGTATTTCCTACTTACCACACCCATATCTATTTAATGGCTTGATAATCAGTTTTAATTGTGAGATCTCTTAAGATGCTAAAGCAATTTCATGTCAAACGAGTATAGGTTAGCCTTTGTAGCTTGGCGGAGAAGGGTGCGTAACACCTTCTGGAGAGGGTGAAACCTAATTGCCCTTGGGAAGGGCAGAGCACGTGCCCTAATTAATCACCACGAGAGGGTGAATAGCTCGGCACCACATAGGGAGTCCTTAAGCCCTGTGCTGAGCTGGTTTGGCCATTAACAAGGCCAGAATAATAAGAGTGAACTAATAAGCCAGGATGCACTAGCTCGGCGTGGGACACAAGAGGGTGCCCAAGACATAGCCGAACTAGGTAGGCTTTATGTATAGCTTAAATAGCATTCTGGAATACATAATTCAGCTCAGCGTAACGAGCTGAACTATGTACGAGTTATTCCGAGCTACGTGGAAGCACGGTACCGCCACGAATAGGGCGGTGAGACATTCTAGAATATTCTACAGCGGCTCCTTGAGAGATAAGGAGCAATCCCGTAAAATAAGAAGTTAATATGGGAAGTCCTAATGTGATTAGGAGTGTGCCCCATATAGGGAAGAGTCCTATATGGAAAGAAAGACTGCTGCTAAACGAGATCTTGAATCTCTGGCAAGGCCTTTTCCTTGGTTTACCTTGAACCAAGTGGCAACTCTAAATTCTTAAGGTGTGCTGCAATGGGCACCTCGATGCTAATTGCCATCCTGTGTAGTGAACACCCTCATCAAGTGCAAATGTGAGCGAGGGTATCTACAGTTTGGCGACTCGATTAGGGATACATGACTAGAAAGTTTGACTAAAAGTTGTGTTAGTATTTTATTTGATATGTTTCATGTGCATTAGAAGTGAGCAAAACTTGTTTAGTTTGGCTAATATCCCAGCATGTCATAATCTATTGTCACAATCTATGTTAGGGGTTCAAGCAAGCCTGAGCAACGGGGTCCCCTTGAGACTATTGAAACCTTGCATGATTAGAAAGTCATAGAACTATCCACTAGGTCAGGGCCTCGTAGGTTACGGGTTATGTGTGTATTGTATTTCCTTTCAAAAGTTGTCCCCACACCACGTGTAATGTTGCTGTATAACCTTCTTTTTTGCAGGGGGGTTGGAACCCTAGAAACGAAGGGCTATAGTCCCATGTTTCCTTTAATTGTCAGACTAACATGCATCTATTTCTCATAGGAGACATCATAGGCAACAAAAGCAACCACAGCAGTCGGTTTCACACTCTCACTTCACTCGATCTGTCAAGCTCAAGTTATCAGCAGTCAGTCCGTCTTCCCTAAAATCGATCGGCCTAGGTGATCAGACTCCACTCCAGCAAGAAAAAGTAGCAGCAAGCCCGTCTACTCTAAGTTCACACAACCCAGTCACTCAAACCCCGCTTCAACAACCCCAATTCCCAAGCAACCCGGTTCCTCAGTAACTCCACCAGTTTTTGATACTCCTCAATCAAGTCAATGTGGACGGTGAGATCCACGAGGCTCGCTCGATGGTTCGGATGTGAAAACGAAAGAAAAATGTGAGTCGCCACCCGGGATTTACTTAGAAAGTGATTTTGGTACCCGAGAAACCGTTGAAAATAATTGATGACTCTTGTGCCGTTTTGGAAAAGATTTGATCTGCGAAAAAGATTCTGTTTGGATTCGGAAGCCAGTTTACGCGCGGGGAAGGTTTTATTAAAAAAAAAAAAACACCCCGTTCGCCCGGGAGATTCCCGGTCTCTACTAAATAATTTGTGGGATTTTTGCAGAAAATATTTTGTTAAAAACCTTGACAATCAAACAAGTAAATAAAGAAATAAATTAAAACCATAACAGAAATAAAATTTAAATAAAGGGACTAAATAGTAATAATAAGAGAGTAAAGGATGAATAGTGTAATAAACAAAGGAAAATCGCAGAAAAGAAGAGAGAAACAGAGTACGAACAAGGGAGAACAGAGGATAAAATTTTGATTCAAATGGGAGCCGTGCGGCTCCTACGCAGGAGCCGCGCGGCTCCTACGCAGGAGCCGCGCGGCCTACACTACAAGCCGCGCGGCTCGCGTGTAACCCTTTTTTCAAAAATTTTGTTTTAGGACCAGTGAGTCTAAAACCCGTTCAAAACTTGATTTTCTTCTTCAAATCTACTCCAAATAAGTTGTTTTCGTTTGTAAACAAGTTATTGAAATGAAATTTATTTCCGGTATGTACCGTGCGTTTATCGAGAAAAATCGCCCGGTACGGTTCCGAAAAGCCGGTTTTTGTTCCGAAAATAGTTTACCGAGTTAATATACGGTTGTTGAAACCGTTATCAACTCGGGGATGCCCTCGGGGAGTCGCGATTTGAAAATCGAAGCTCGAAAACGGTTTATACCTTTCGGGAACTCGAAACAGAGATTGAAAACTTCGGATTCTTCGGGTTTGGACTTGTAGAATCAAGGCTTGGTGTAACTGGGAACGGTATAAAGGAATCGAGAGGGGGTGGAAAGTGTGAAGTTTTGAGGAAGTTTGTTGGCGATTTCGGACGAAAACTTGGCCGGAAAATCAAACAGAAATTCTTTCGGGATGGTTTTTCTTTTTTTTTCTTCTCTTGAGAGGAAGAGGAGGCCTCCATTTATAGCCGGTTTTGAGAGAATAACATGATGAGATTCGGCGGCCGATGAATGATGATATTCCCGAATAGCTGGTTTGTTAGGAATTTTTCAGAGGATAAGAACACCAGCCGCGCGGCTTGTAAGAGGGAGCCGCGCGGCTTGTATGAGGGAGGGAGAACCGTACGGCCTGAAACAGGAGCCGCACGGCTTGTGAGGCTGAGTTTCCAATTTTTCCGGACAAGTTCCAAGGTGGTTTAAACGTTTCATTCGTCATCGGGCATGCACGGGTATCCAAAATTGGGGTGTCTACAGTTGCCCCTCTTTGGCGAGACTTGGTCATCATTCTGAGATGCAAGTCACGTCAAAGATATAGACGTCCCAATTTTGAACGCCCAAGTGCAAGAAAAGAGGAAAATGATTCAAAAACATGGTCGAGCAAGGAGCTTCCTACGTACCCTGTTTGTAGGGATCAGACCAATCGTAGTTCGGGGCTAACAAATTTAACAAATACCGCAGAGGGATTTTGGAAAAACTTGGATCGCCTGTTGAAGACGTCAAATGATTTCTGCGCAATAAACAATGTCATGACGGACTTTGAAATGATTTTTAGAAAATCATAATAATACCTGACGGATTTTAATGACAAAAATCATAATAATATCTGACGGATTTTAATGACAATGATTTTTAGAAAATCAGAATAATACCTGACAGATTTTAAAAACAATGATTTTTAGGAAATCAGAATAATACCTGACGGATTTTAATGACAATGATTTTTAGAAAATCAGAATAATACCTGACGGATTTTGATGACAATGATTTTTATAAAATCAGAATAATACCTGACGGATTTTAAAAACAATGATTTTTAGAAAATTAGAATAATACCTGACGGATTTTAAAAACAATGATTTTTAGAAAATCAGAATAATACCTGACGGATTTTAAAAACAACGATTTTTAGAAAATCAGAATAATACCTGACGGATTTTGATGACAATGATTTTTAGAAAATCAGAATAATACCTGACGGATTTTAAAAACAATGATTTTTAGAAAATCAGAATAATACCTGACGGATTTTAAAAACAATGATTTTTAGAAAATCAGAATAATACCTGACGGATTTTGATAACAATGATTTTTAGAAAATCAGAATAATACCTGACAGATTTTAAAAACAATGATTTTTTAAAATCAGAATAATACCTGACGGATTTTTAAATACTTTCTAAAAAAGAATTGGTGCCATTGAGGGCTAAAAAATGTTTTGTGAAAATTAAACTGGTGTCGTTGAGGACTTATAAAGATTTATGAAATTTTAAATGTTGCCATGACGGGCTTTAAAATGATTTTTGAAAATGCTTATCAAAATAAACTTTTTTGAAAGTTAATGAATGCCGTTGAGGGCTTTTAATCGCGGGAGTTTTGAAAAAGCTGTGACTAGGACGCGCTGGGGTCACTTTTGATAGTACACAATAAACAGGGGGCGTAAGTGTGATTTTTGAGAAAAGGGGATGAACCGCGCGGTTCACCTGTGCAAGCTGCACGGTTTATGAGACAAGCCGCGCGGCTCCTATGCTTTTCAGAATCAATTTTTTTTTTTCTTCTGGTAACCGCCTTATACCTCGGGTATAACGCTCTTTCACTAAAAATTTCAAAATTTCCACTTCCATAGAGAGGCGATTCGAAGATTCTCTTACTCTCTTGTTGATTTTCTCCCAAAGATTTCAAAACCCAAACCCGAACTTCAAGGTTTTCAACCATGGCTAGTTCCGGCGAACCGAGAGTTGATTTCATCGAGCAAGGGGCCGATTTCGGTGGCCACGGGGGTGGTACCACTTTGTCTAGTGATCGTACACCATCTCTGGCGAGGGAGGAGAGTTGCCCGGCGGTGGAGGATAGTCGATCAGTGGTGGATCCGGTCGTGGGTGACTCGGTCGCGCCTGTTCCAGTGCCGGTTGGTGATGAGGATGATGGAGGAGACTGCACGGCTGGCAGTGGTCGCCGTACGGCTGCCGACGGGCACCGTGCGGCTGACAGCGGTCATGTCTTACCGGTGGAGACTTCTGGAGTTGATCCGGTTCAGATCCATGAGGATCCGATCGTAAGTGCTTCCTTGGAGGGCGGCAGCAGTGTGGTTCATGACCCCGAGAGTACGAGGGGTGATTGGGTTGAGTCGCATGGCGACATTGGTGGTGATCAGAGCATTGCCGATGTTCAGGTAAGTACTCTGATTACTCAAAGTGCTTCAATACCCATGGCCTTAGATTTGAATATCTCTATATCTGAAATTGAGATGACGGTGGGTGGTGTGGATTGCTTGGTTGATCAGAGGGTTGTTGAGGGTGCTGTAGTTGGGGAGGTTGAGGTCCCTCAGGAGGTTATGAGTGCGGTGCTAGGTGGTGATATACCAGTTGGCGGAGACTTGCCCCCAACTGGTGTTCCAGAGACTGTTGTTGAGCCCGGGGATGTAGAGATGGAGGATTTAGGTGCGACGGACGATAGCGGCGGTGAGGAGAGAGATGGTGATGTGTTGCAGAGAGAGAGTACCCTTACTGAGGAGGCACCCGTTGAGAGAGTAGAGACTGAGAGAGCACAGGCTGAAGGGACGGCCCCTGTTATACCCGTTGCCCGTGTTTTCAGGAGCTTGACTCGGGTACTTAGTACCGGTAGGGCTGTAGAGGATAGTGCTGACACTAGGGAGCCTTCCGACCCAGTTTTGTTTCCTTCACGGGTTGGTTCTTCACGAGCTCCAGGAGCTACTTTAGGAGATACTTTAGAGGCTGCTACCGATGAGTCCTTAGCCAGGAGCGTGCAGGACTTTCCGGAGCTGGAAAGGGTTTTGGTTGGTCAGACCCCACCGACGATTGTCCAGGACGCTGAGAGAGAGGAGAGACAGGCAGAGGAGGTGGTCCACGCGACCATTGTTGAGGAGGTTCGACAGGCTCTGAGGGACAGGCCACCTTTCACTCCTGAGACTTACGTGTTTCGACTTCACTTCATCATACCGCTGGGGTGTGAGACTTACGAGCCGCAGTTACTGTTTTACCCTGAGGACCAGGTTCTTTGGGATTCAGCAACACACATGTCGAACAGGACTCTGGTATGCATTTGAACTTGAATTTGAATTTGTTTCCTTCTGATTTTGCCCTCTGTTTATTGCAATTCCTATTTACTTGTACTGATTAAGTGAGTTTGTGTTTGAAACAGGTGAACAGGGGACTGTTCGCATACGGGGGTTCTTCAATTGCTTGGAGCAGTATGGCATGTTGCCTGAGAGAGTGAGGTGGTTCGTGGATGCCTCAGGTTTTACTCCGTTTATCCGGATTTTGATGGAGACTCGGGGGAACAGACAGCTGGTGAGAGCTCTGGTGGAGCGTTGGTGGGACACCACCAACAGCTTTCACTTCAGGTTTGGTGAGATGACGATCACTCCACTGGACTTTGCAGTGACTACAGGTTTGAGAGTTGGAGGAGATCTGATCCCTTTCGACTCGGGTTTGTACTTGGACAGAGCAGCGATTCGGCACTATTTGGGGAGAGAGATGGGGGACGAGCCGATGGTGAGATGCGATCACTTACCAGCCCTGTGGGACGATGTGCTTGAGACTGATTTGGAGGCCTGTCAGATGGCCAGAGCCTACTTGTTATATATGTTCGGACAGTCTCTGTTTCTGAACTGCCGGCACACGGTTCACTTAGGTTAGTTGCCTGCTTTAGGAGAGCTGGAGACGGCTGGGCGGTTTGACTAGGGTGGCTCTACCTTGTGCTCCCTTTACTGTTTCCTGGGTTCAGTAGTTCGCGGTGCGGCGAACACCATTGCTGGTTACTGGAGGATCCTAGAGGTAAAAACATCGCATATTCTTGCTTCATACCCTTTGCACTGTGTTTGGTTGTTTCTGCTTCTGTTACTGACGAGTTTCTTTGAAAATGCAGATATGGGCTTACGAGGTGTTCGGAATACCAGGCCCGGAGAATTCTTACCACAACGACCGAGTGCTCCTGCGCGCGATGAGGTGGGGAAAAGCTTCCCTAGGAAAGCAAGCAGAGAACAGGGATTTGAGGTTCTGTCGCCTCTTCTTTGACCGGTCTATGGGTGAGACGGTATGATGTCACAAACCTTCTGAGATTTCATTTCAAATTCTTCTGTTGGTTTTCCAAGAATAACCCAAAGTTGCTTGCAGGTGCGCTGGGATGTGTGGGACAGGCTGGATCGTCCTTTCTTGGCCAGGAGCCGGACGGTGACACGGGGGCGTATACTGCTGGAGTCCCCTTTCGGTTGGCAGTGGTATTTGGGAGACAGAGTGGCACGTCAGTCCTAGGGGTTGGGCCACTTTAGAGTACCTACTTCACTTCCGCCGCGCGTTTTGCGTACGCACGAGTATACTTTGGCTGAGATAGCGACGTTCACTGTGCTGGACACGTCCTGGATTTTTCACCCTTCCGTGGCTTATGACCACTACGTGACGACCACGCTCGCCCATGACTTGCGCATGGAGGCTCGGTTGGCTGGTCTTGCTCCAGCGGCGGACGCTGCTCCACCCTTGGCGAGGAGAGAGATAGAGGTGATGACGGCTGGTGGGGTTATGGGGGTGATAGATGTTCCCCGGGTGACTGATCCGGTGGTGTTAACAGCGAGAGAGGTAACCTGAAATGACAAAATAGCAATAGTCAGTCTTTTATTTCAAATTTGAATTTCTTGCTCTGTCACCTGCTAATGCTTTTTGTTTGTAGTTTCCTATTGAGTGGGTCACGTCCCAGGTTGAGCTGGTACGTGACTTGGAGGCCCTGGTCCGTCGCCTTATGATAGGCAATATACCAGAGGTGCGACCCAGAGCAGAGCCTGGCATTGTGCCACAGGCTGGTGATGATGATGGCGGTGATGGCGGAGCTAGTGGCGGACGCAGAGGTGGTGGTGCCCGTAGAGGTGGGCGTGGCTCAGGAGGGAGAGCGAGAGGTGAGCGCAGAGGTGGCGGTGCTGGAGCTGGTAGTCGCGGGGCTAGTGGTAGTCGTGGCACCAATGGTGGGTCTGGGAGTCGCCGTAGGCCGCGACGTGACCGTTTTGCAGGCAGTGAGATAGACCAGTCTGGGCGTCGCCAGAGGCCGAGGCGGGGTAGTTCAGCTGGCAGCGAGGCAGACCAGGTATGTTTTGTGCTGTGGCTTCTGAGACTTGAATGCTTGAACTGTTTGTTAATGAATTTTCTCCTTGTGTAGGATGTGCTTCCTTCTCCACCGCGTCGCACCAGGCCTCTGATGAAGAATGCTGGTGGTGGTCTAGTGCGTGCTCAGCCTTCAGTCCCAGTTTCTGGTAGGACTCTACGGAGTAGCCGCTCTTCGGTGGAGGGACCCGGGAGTTGGCGCTTGCGGGTAGGAGATTCAGAGGGTAGCAGTGACCATGATGAGGATCATACTGAGAGTGATCACCCGAGTTCTTCTGACGAGTAGCAGTACCTGACAGTTTATATCTTAGGAGATAGATTTTATTTAGGACGAGCTCATGTGCTCAGTTTTTTGTTCAGGCGCCTGTTTGCCTTTCCATTTGCTTTTCGCTCATGGATGCGGCCTGCGTGCCATATTAGCTATAGATGTTGGGCCTGTTTGCCCTGGATAGATGTACTTTCACTTTTCATAATGCATATGTTACTTTTTGTACATGTTGTCTTTTTACTTTGGCATTTTCTGAGTTCCAAGTCCGAATTTGATGCACGAGTGCTCAGAGGGTAACCGAAACTAACAAAACATGACAGACGCCTCTGGGGCAATGAGAATGTATGACTGTGGAGTGAAAATACAAACTGACTCGACAAACTTGAATTTTGTATGTGAAACGAAAAACTAAGCGATACAGGGCCCCGACATGCTCAAACTTGCAATTTGCATGATAAATGCCAAACGATACTTCCAACAGGTCATAAATGTGTCTTATAACTTGCTTGAGTCAATGAAACAAAGAAAATGTCGCCCGAACCAATTTCGACTTGCCGACGCCCCGTTTTCACAAATTTCATGCCCTGAAATGTCCGAATTTTGAATTCCATATCGAATTCTCCCAATGACCTTGCTTTAGTGTTGCAAACATGTATCGTGACTTGCGGGAGTCATTGGCGCTCCAGAAATAGAATCGATAGGTGCCTTGTTTGCCGATTTCGCCGTTTTTTTTGCCGTATCTGAGATCTCGGAATGCCCAACCACCCAAATTCGACCAAAATCTCAAATGATTGTTCCAATAACCTTGAAACATCCATTATGACTTTGAATGAACAAGAAAAGTGCCAAAAATATGCCTGAAATGGTCCGGGGAGTGCTAATCTGGAATTTGTCTTTTGAAAACCTCAAAGGGGGGAGCCGTGCGGCTCCTATATGCAAGCCGTGCGGCTTGTGTACATGAACCGCGCGGTTCATGTATACAAATGCTACAGTTCTGGCTCTGGCTTCTGACTTCTGGACCTCTGTTTGGCTTTTCGCTTGCATCTGAGCACACCATAGTCTTGATAGGCCTAGGGAATACCTATTTTGCAGATTTCCATTCATCCTATGCAATCTTCACATTACCCAATGGCGGCACGCATCCCGAGGCATTCCTTTCTCTTTACAAAGGCAGGCCTTCGTTGCATGTTTCTTGTTCGTATAACCTTAAGCTTCTTTTTACAGTGCCAAAATTCAATACTTCTTTGCTTCCATATTTTTCTTATGGCAATTAGCATTTCAGCCTTAATTCGACCATGGCTTGACGAACTTGACGGCATGGGTTGGTTAAACTTCCAGGATCACAGGCTTCATTCATTGCGCTATGTTCGAGATGTAACCATACATCCGGAGTTGTTACACGCGGCCGTTCAATTCTGGGATCCTGAGGTACATGTGTTTCGCTTCGGCTTTCATGAATTATGCCCGACGGTGGAAGAATTTCATGTATACCTTGGCGGTTTTGACTTGGATATCCCCGTGGTTCCTGTCTACGAGATAGGTTATGCCGAAATCTTGTCTCAAAAACTCGGCTTGAGTAGTAACGCTGCAAGGTCCATGATGGAAGGAGGCGTGATAAATATTGCACGTCTTATTAGCCAGTTACGTCCTGAGGGTTTTGCACTGTGCCTCGGCATTCTTGCGGCATTCTTGTTCGTTCGAGCGGACGGTCAAGCCAACTCTGCACTTGTTGGAGTGGCTATGCAAATTGAAGAACGTAAGGACGTGGCTCCCATGGTTCTTGCTGAGACTTTGATTGGTTTAGACAGAGTTCATGCCGGTCAGACAAATATTTTTGAAGGAAGTGCTTTGCTCTTACAGGTAGGCTTCTTACTCAGCTCTCCTTTTTCTGGTTCATCACTCGTTCTCATTTTACCTCAACGCTCGGGTTTAGGCTTTCTACGGTTACTGACTTGTTTTCTCTCTTTTGCAGACATGGATTTGTGACAAGGCTAATCTGTTGGAAGTAATGCCGAGAAATAGCATCCACGAAACACAGGGCTTTGTTCAAAGGGATTTTCAAGAGCTTCACGGGGATATTCAAGGTTGGGTTCGGGTGCTTTCCCGGCTTACTGAGGAGATGATTTCTTGGCGTTTATTTTGGCTTGATCGCCCGACCATGTCTTTGAGCAATATGGGACGCCAGCGAATGGTTCTGGTTGGTTTGACGGGTTGGACCTTTTACATTCCCTACCGCATTCTCCGCCAACTCGGTGTCCGTCAGGTAGTTCCGTCGGCCAATTCTGAAAACTTTATCATACCAAACTTTAATCATGCAACTGTTTGAGCTTATCAAAACACTTGGAGGGAGCGAGTGACCATTCCAAAAGATGATTACCCCACTGTTCTGCTCACGAGGAGATACATAAAATGGCTGCTGACAGATGTTGAAGAGAGAGAAAATGGACACCAGAATTGATTTTGACTCAACCTTAATGTACCCGAAATAAATTGTGGACCCGTAGGGGTCAATGCTTGCGTTATTTTGTTTATGAAAGCTTCATGCTCAGCCTTGTAATCGAAAAAAGTTCAATAAACTGAATTATAAGAGCTCTTCCGCTTTGATTCTCAATGATTGTGCATGCAAATGATAGCTTTGGACCAACTTAAGAGATTTTTGAAAAGTTATGACCGGTCCTCAAGGTGAGGATGCCTACGTATCCTTAAAAAAAGGAATCAGGTCATGACGTAGTTCAGGCTAACAAATTTGGCTAGGGTTCACTCGTGTATTAACACTCTCCTTTTAATGCTCTTAGTTTTGCCCAGTACCGCCCTTTCGGGTTTTCGGTCTAGCGAGCTTATTTGAATATTTTTGCCTTATCTTTTGCCTAGACCGCCCAATGTGGGTTTTCGATCTAGCAGGCTTGCTCTGAATTTTGCCTGGCACTGCCCGCCCTTGCGGTTTTTAGTCTAGCGAGCTTCTCTCATGGGTAATATCTCTTGAGCTGGTCCATGTTGACCAAAGTGGAGAATTCGTTACCGTGAAGATCGATAAGCTGAGTTGCGCCTCCGGATAGAACTTTCTTGATGATATATGGCCCTGCCCATTTCGGTCGGAATTTCCCTCGAGGATCAAAAACTGGAGCTCGGATCTCCTTCAAAACCATGTCTCCTTCTTGTAAGTTCCTGGATTTGACCTTTTTATTGAATGCCCGCGCAATTCGGCGCTGATACCCCTGAACGTGGTACAAAGCCTTAAGCCGCCTCTCGTCAAACAACATGAGCTCTTCAAACCTTGCGTTTCGCCATTTTGCTTCATTGATCTCTTATTCGATCATGACCCTTAGAGATGGTACCTCAAGCTCAATTGGGAGGACGGCCTCCATGCCATAAACCAAAGAGTACGGTGTTGCCCCTGTCGGAGTGCGGATGGATGTTCGATATCCCCACAAGGCTAATGGCAACTGTTCGTGCCAATTTCTTGCAGATTGAGTGGTTCTCTCAAGTATTGTTTTGAGGGTTTTGTTTGCTGCTTCAACGGCTCCGTTAGTCTGTGGTCGGTAGACAGTTGATTTGTGGACTTGAATACCAAACTCCTCAAGCACTTCCGCTGCTCTTCCCTTGAAATGAACCCCGTTGTCTGATACAAAAGCTTGAGGGACACCGTACCGGTAGATGATGTTTTGTTTGATGAAGTGAGCGATCTGGACTGCTGTGAGAGTAGTGTACGAGGTAGCCTCGACCTATTTAGTGAAATAGTCGATGGCAACCAAGATGAATTTATTCCCGTTTGACGCAGCCGGTGTAATTTTGCCGATAACATCGATACCCCAGGTAGAGAAAGGCCAAGGCGAAGTCATGGAGTGTAATTCTGACGGTGGCACATGCATGAGATTGGCGTGAATTTGGCACTTGTGGCATCGTCGCACATATTCGACACATTCGGTTTCCATGGTGGACCAGTAGTATCCTTGACGGAGAATCTTCTTAGCAAGCATCATACCGTTCATATGAGGACCACAGACACCTTCGTGGATTTCTTCCATAATCGTGGTGGCTTCTCCACCGTGCACACATAGTTTATGCACTCCACAGTGCGATCGTCGATACAATTTTCCTCCACAGATGATGTACTGAGAAGCCAATCTTCGGAGAGCGATTTGATCCTTCTTATCCGTCCCTACTGGATATTCGCCTCTTTCGATAAAATTCCAAATGTCATGGTACCACGGCATACCGTCATCTGGTGCATCAACTGCCATGACGTATTCGAAGACAGGCTTATCCTTTTGCTCGATTGTGATTGGTCTCAGTTTAATTCCATCTGGTATCTCCACCATCGAGGCTAGGGTAGCCAGAGCATCTGCAAACCGGTTCTTCAACCTTGGCACATGAGTGAATGTGACCGTTTGAAATTGTGGAATTAGATCCTCGAGATCTTTATGATAAGGTTTGAGCTTGTCTTCTCTTACCTTCCACTCTCCGTTGGCTTGAGATACAACCAAATTAGAATCACCGACTACCTCCAGTCTTTTGACTTCGATTTCTAGGACAGCCTCCATTCCGACGATACATGCCTCATATTCTGCCTGATTGTTAGTGACCTCAAAATTCAATTTGAAAGCAAGGGGGATGTGCGACCCTTCTGGCGAGACTAGCAACACTTCGATTCCGAACCCTTTCTGATTGGCGGCTCCGTCAAAATACAACACCCAGACGTCGTTGGTTGCTGTCATTACATTCTCATCTGGGAATTCGAACTCCACATCATCTGGCCCTTCCACAGGATGGTCTGCTAGGAATTCTGCAACTGCTTTCCCCTTTACTGACTTACGGGTGACGTACTTGATATCGAATTCAGCCAGCATGAGTAACCACCGTGCCAACTTGCCAGTGAGTGCCGGTTTCTCAAACAAGTATTTAAGAGGATCCATCCGGGAGATCAGCTTTACAGAATAAGGTAGCATGTAGTGTCTAAGCTTTTTGGAAGCCCAAACCAGTGCCCAACAAACTTTTTCTAATGAAGTGTAGCGTTCCTCACATCCCATCATTTTCTTGCTGATGTAGTACACGGCTTTTTCGCTTCCCCCTTCTCCTTCTTGTGCTAGCATGCATCCCATGGCTGATGGAGTGACGGATAAGTACAGAATAAGAGGTTGCCCCGGGATGGGTGGCATCAATACTGGAGGGTTCTGGAGGTACTTTTTGATGGCATCGAAAGCTTTCTGGCACTTATCATCCCATCTGAATGGTACACCCTTCTTCAATAGACGAAACATTGGCTCGCAAGTCGAGGTTAACTTAGCGATGAATCTGCTGATAAACTGAATTTTTCCCAGGAAGCTGCGTATTTCCTTCTCTGTTCGAGGCGGTTCCATTTCCAAGATGGCTTCGATCTTCGACGGATCCACTTCGATTCCCCGTGTGGTGATCATGAATCCAAGCATTTTCCCTGCGGTGACCCCAAATGTACACTTCTCGGGATTGAGACGCAATCCGTACTTGCGGATCCTTTCAAAAAACTTTCGGAGGTTAGGTAGATGCTCTTCCCTTTCCTTGGCTTTGACGATCATGTCATCTACATATACTTCCACTTCTTTGTGAATCATGTCGTGTAACAAGGTTGTGGCTGCTCTCTGGTAGGTAGACCCTGCATTTTTTAACCCAAACGGCATGACCCTGTAACAGTAGGTGCCCCATTCTGTGGTGAAGGTAGTTTTCTCACGATCTTCTGGAGCCATGAGAATCTGATTGTAACCTGAAAACCCATCCATGAAAGAAAGTAGTGCGTGCCCCGCAGTGTTATCCACTAAAACGTCGATGTATGGCAAAGGAAAGTCATCTTTTGGACTGGCTTTGTTTGAATCCCTGAAATCCACACAGACTCTGATTTTTCCATTCTTTTTAGGGACGGGAACAATATTCGCAACCCACTGGGGGTATTCTGTTACCATAAGAAAACCTGCATCTATCTGCCGCTGAATCTCTTTCTTGATTTCTAACACCCAATCTGGCCGCATCTTCCTCAGCTTCTGCTTGACAGGCTTTGCATCAGGGTATAACGGGATTCGGTGTTCCACAATTTCGGGATCAATACCAGGCATATCTGCGTGCGACCATGCAAAGACATCTTCGAATTCTTTCAGGAGATCTGAGTGGGCCTTAAATTCTTCTGGAGTTAATCCGGAGCCGATTTAAACCATGTGCGGATTATTCTCATTTTTCAAGTTTATTGCAATTACTTCTTCTTTTATAGGCTGAGCATGCCTTTCGTTTTCCCTTTCGATTAGGGATCGGAGTTCTTTCGGAATTTCTTCCTCAAACTCAATCTCTTCATCGTCAGGGTCAACACAATTTATTTCAGATACAGCAAGGTAAGCAAAGTTGATTTCGTTTATTTCCAAGAAGGGGGCCCCAGGGGCATGATACATGAGTGCAGACTCAAATTCAAAAGAGAAATGATGACGCGGAATGATGACAGACTCATGTTCCGACTCAATGCTGGACTCAGACTTAGCGCCAGACTCAGACTCAAACTCAGAATTAGTGCCATTGTAAATGATCTTAGGTACAAATGTGCAATTTTTATAAGTTCCATAGGCATCAGTAATGAGTGCAGTGACATCCTCCAGAGCTTCCTGACCCAGCATCATCAGCTCCATATCTTCAACAGGCTTTAAACCAACGAACGTTGCAGTAGGCTCGTCCTCTCTCATACCTAGCGGATTCTCCTCCCCAAACAGCGATAAAAGATTCCCTAAGTCAAGAACCTCAATCCAGTCAACGTGGGGCATCTTAGTTGGTTCTTTCCATTCTTTTGTCTCATCATCGCTCTCCCAGGTGTTGTCAACAAAGATTTCGAATCCTGGTAGCTTGGACTTTGTTTCCATGTCCCAGAATGGCTCTGGGTCCCCCTGATAAGTAGCTTCGGGAGCTTTTACGAATTGGATAGGCCCTTTCTTGGCACAAGTTTGTACTTTCTTACCATGACCAGATTTGTTGCCAGTTAATTCATAACCAAGGCCGAAACGGTGATTGTTTGTTAGAAACTTAGGGAATTCTGCTACTCCTTGATTGTTGCGACCAAGCCCTAGGCCGGGCAAATATTCCATTTTCAGCATCATGTCCAAGGCCGTTGATCTTATCGAGAAATCCTCGTCCATCTTGATAGTAAATACACTGTCAGAAGTATCAAAGGAAAATCCTCCGAGAGCGATGTCTTCCTCTCTGTGGGCAATCTCAAGTAGGGGAGCATTATCAGGGACATGTGGACGAATTCCAGAATCTCCATAGATGGTCAAGGTTCCTGTAGACAACCCAAGCTGAACTTTTTGGTGTAGAGAGGAAGGTACGACCATGATGTCTGATCGATGGAGCCATGGCCTACCTAGCAGCAGGTTGAATGATGAGGGAATGTCGAGCACATGAAACTCAACACTAGTCTTGAAATCTTCGATCATTATCTCCATCTGAATTGTCCCAACCACATCTCGGCGAGTATTGTCATAGGCACGCACTCCAAGGTTCGACGGTTGGAAATCCTTGTTCTTGAAACCCAAACAATAAGCTGTACGCAGGGGACAGACATTCAAGGTAGATCCATTATCTAGTAGCACAACCGGGACCCATTTTTCCATGCATTTCAAGGTGATGTGCAATGGCTTGTTGTGACCAGCTCCTTCTGGTGGCAGATCCTTTTCAGTGAAGACTACGACATGCTTCGCGCGGGTTGGCGTAAGCAGAGCTATCATTGTTTCAGGAGGAGTGTCTGGTGGCACTTCCATGTTTGACAGAGCTTTGATTAGCTTCTGACAGTGCTCTCGGGATGAAGAGAGTAACCCCCAAATAGACACTGTGGTTGGGGTTCGTTCAAGTTGCTTTTGAATTGGATCATTTGTTACTGGGGGGTTCTTTGGAGGAGGCCTAGTAGCGGGATTCTGCTGAATGATGACTTCTGGATGGTCAGAAATCGTGTCCTCGAGAATGGAATCATCCCAAGCGAAATCTCCTGTTGCAGCACGGTTAGAGGGATTCCCACCTTGGAGGTGGGCTAGCTGGTAGATCCGACCGCTTCTGGTTATTCGGTTGACCGTTTCTTCCCATAACCCCTGATTTTCACCCCAGAAGTTTGTGTATTCTTCATTAACTTTCCGTTTGCCGGCCCTGATGGCTTCCCTTTTCTTCATGGTTTCTTGATCTTCAGTCCAAAAATTCATCAGATCACTTCTGATCCTTTGTTCCTTGATTTCAGCTGCTTCCATTTTTGTCTGGAGGTTGTCTACTTCGGAGTCTTGCCAAAAGGACGGATCCAGCATAGCTTTGTTGACAGTCCACACTTCATCATTGCTCACTCGGATATCGACCACTGCTTCTTCATCCCAAATGGTAGCCATGGGGTCAGTGACCAGTACTGATACGTCGGATGACGGCGAGAATGGCACCGACGGTTGGGGCGAAGACCCGTCACTGATATATGCCTGTGGGAGCCAATCTTGGTTTCCGAAGGCGGCTTCTACGACAGAACGGCCTTCTTCTCTGAAATGTGCGAGTGGTGAGACATGATCCACAGGATGTCTGTCTGGAGTCAACACTTCTCCTAGAGGATTTATATTCCTTCCTTCTTTGCCCTGTTCAGAAATGCTTCCTGTTGTATCAATCTGGCGGACATGGGAACTTTCTGGTATATGAACAATAGGTTTATCCAGGAATTCGGGGACAATGAATTGGCTTGGGTCCCCAGAGATTAGCAAAGAACCGAACAATGCTTGTCGGGATTCCTCCCAATCTTGATCGCTCAAGGACCATTCTTCTTCTTCCACGATTTCACTCCACTTCGGGTTTTGCATTGTACTGGCATATGAAAGGAGATGGACCTCAAGACCTTCTCGCAGGGGGACGACAAGTTTTGGTTCAGTAGCTGCGATGATGTAGAGGCTAGGGTCAAATTTGGCGAAGGTAAGGTTTCTTGCAGTGGGGATGGGGGATATCTGGCCAACTTGGGTGTTTTGCTTATGATTAGGCAAAGGATTGGAAATGGTGTTAGGCTTTTGGTTAGGAAGTGGAAGGGTTCCGTCGTCCACCAGATCTTGTATTTTATGTTTGAGACGAACGCAGTTATTGGTATGGTGGCCAGGCATCTGGTGGTAGGCACAGTAGGCATTTGGATTGTGGTTAGGAGAGGGTTCTTTGGGTAATTCTCGAGGCTCGAGTGGTTGGATGAGGTTTTTGTCAAGGAGTTTTTTGTACACTGTGACAAGAGGGAAGGGGAGTGGATGGAATACTCATCTCGGTGGGGGAGTTGCTTGTGGGAACTGTGATTGGGTTGCAATCTGGTTAACATGTTCGATTTTGGCTGGTTTGGGATTGGAAGAGCTGGCTTGGTTTTGATTGTAGTTGTTGGGTCCAAACAAGGCGCTGCTGTTGCCAGAGTAAACTCGTCTTGATTTAGGGACAGATTCTCCTTTCTCAAATATGCCGCTTCGGAGGGCATCTTCAACTGCTAGGCCGGCTTCATAGAAGGTTTTGAAGTCAGCGGTGGTCTGAAAGACCACCAAGTGCTTGGCAAAGTCTGGTTCCAAATTTCTCGTAATAATTCTCATCTGTTCCTTTTCTGAAGGCCTTTCCATCATCTAGGAGGCTTTCCCTCTCCATCTCTTAACAAAGTCAGCAAAGGACTCATTCTTCCCTATCTTGGTTGATTCTAGTTCTCGGACAGTCATCTCAAGCTGAATGTTGTAATTGTATTGGGCGACAAAGGCTACCCCAATATCTTCCCATGTCCTTTTCTTAGAGATGTCTAGATTTAGAAACCAGCGAAGTGCGGGTCCAGTTAGAGTTTGTTGAAACATCTGGCCCATCGCATCCTTTCCAACGTCATACATGGACAAAGTGCCCACATATGTTTGCAGATGAGCTTTCGGGTCACCGCTGCCATCAAACTTGTCCCAATCTATCGGTTTGAACTTATCAGGGACCTTTGCATCTGGGAAGAGGCACAACTTCTCCATATCAATCCCTGTAGCCGCTATCTTCTCCTGTTTCTGAACAGACTTCTCGAGTTTGGCTAATTTGGTCAGTACTGACTCCATGTTCTGACTGTTTGAGCTTCCTGCCGGTGGAGGGAGTTGAGCAGTTAATTTCTGGATCATGAGCATCATTTGGGCCATCTGTTTGGCATTGTTGGTTTTCTGCTCCTCCAAAGCATCTTCGAGAAGCTGAATTTTATCCTTTTCTTCTGCCATGGCTAACCCCCGGTTGACTGTTCTGTTCCTGATTCAGTTCGAACCAATTGTTGTTCGGGGATTCGGGTCCAACCCGGTGTGAGGTTCTTCTTCTTGCCAATGGTTAGTACTGATGAATATGCACAAATTGAACTCAGGGATGCAGTGCGTAATGCATGTGCAAAATGAAAGAGAGTCTATGTACAAAAAAAAGATGCATGAAAGGATTGCCCCAATTTTCCTTTTATTTTGTTGGATATATTTAAATTTCCATGATTTATGAAAACAACGGCCGGACCGGAGGTTGCCTACGTATCCCCATAGAGAGGAATCAGGCCATAACGTAGTTCGGGACTACAATTTGGCTCTTTTTCCCAAAAGATCTTTTCATTAAAAGCAAGGAGTTTTTACAAACTGACAAGACGGACTCAATAATAGACTCGACAATAACAACAAACTTGGTAATCAAAGGTGCTAAGAATCACTAGATGGTTTGATTCTTCAAAAGAAGCCCTACTGGCTGGATTAGGTCAGTGGATATTCACATCTGGCGACAGACTCAATAATTAAATATCAACAGACTCGATAATTAAACAGCAACAGACTCGATAACAGACAAGAATCATAGGTTGACTTGATTCTTCAAAAGAAACCCTTGTTGGCTTGATCTGATCATTGCATGATCACTTCCAGCTCTAAGAGCTTGTTCTTAAGAGGAGGGATGATTCGGAGATGTCGACCCTGCAGAGGATCCTGCTTCATCAGTTTTTCCTTTTCCCTTGGAGTCCTCCTTCTTGCACTGATCCTTGAGCTGCTGCGGGGTCATGCCGTCATTATTGAGGAGGCAATCTGCAAAGCAAACTTCACATTCACACTCGTCCCAATACTTGTGGCCCGTGATTGGGTCTTCAAAGTAGTAGACGGGCTGGCCGTTGGCATCAAAGTATTTCACAGGTGGCATGGTTGTGAGGTTCCCGTCATCTTGCTCCATCATCAAGGTGATCTTTTCTGGCATTGGTTCCGGCTCTTCCGGGAAGTAGAATTTCCATCCTTCATTTGCATCCCATTGGAGAGACACACTTGGCAAGTTGGCTTCGGCCATCAAACTTAGTTTATGATCGAGATCTTCCCCCATATGGTCTTCTATGTTGAGCTTCCCTGGCTGAGGCTCTTCTGGTTTGCATGGAAGTTGCTCGGGCAGAACTTCTTCGATTATCCACACGGGCGCCCCTTGGTGGGTGGTAGATTTGAATCGCTTGTAAGGTCCTCCAGACATGATGACTTTACCATAAAGGAAATGGCATTTCATTTTGGGAAAGGGAGCCAGTTGTAACATTTTTTTTTTGATTTTTTGATTGATTTTGATTTTTTTTTTTTTTTTTTGAAGAGAGGGATTCTTGTTTATCCAACATAATGCATGATTGTCGGGGCAATCCTCATGGATGCGGACATGATGTAATGACCTAAGGCAGAACTACCATGTGTTGCATGCGAAATGGAGACAGTATGTTGATGAGTGATATATACAAGAATGAATGAACAGTTTAACAAATAAACAAGACATACGTAGAACAGTTAACAGATGAACAGATAAACAGGTAACAGATAGCAGGTAAACAGAATAACAGATAAACAGGATATAACACATAATCCTACCCTGTGGATTCCTGTCCTAGGTTGGAAGGTACTATGGTTTACTATATGCAAAGGCCGGGTTTTGGTTAAAGGGGGTTCCCTAGACTAGAGTCAATATTTGCCTCCCAGTGCCAAGTGTACTGCATGGCAAAGGTCAAACGGCAGGCTGACTCATCATCGTCCGGGGTTGCCGAGAATCTTGGGATGTCCTAACACCGGCAAGCCGGGTAGGGTAACCAAGACGCAACGGCGGGGCTTATCCAACATCGATGCACGTGCAATGCAAAAGTTTTGATAACAAAACATTTTCAAAAATCCCACCATTATTTTTCAAGTCTGGCTCACCAATAAATTAATTTTTATTTTGAAATTTTACACAAGCAAACAACCGGGAAAGCTCCAGTCCGGATTGGTCGGGCGTAGCCCTGTTAATGCACCATTCCTTTCTCGATCACGCGGGACGTGTTCGTTTTTGTCAAGCTTTCAGGGGTCGTTTTACAAGTGTAAAGTTTCAAAAATAAAAATTAATTTAAAATCCCCAGCAGAGTCGCCATTTTGTGGACGGTGAGATCCACGCGGCTCGCTCGTAGGTTCGGATGTGAAAACGAAAGAAAAATGTGAGTCGCCACCCGGGATTTACTTAGAAAGTGATTTTGGTACCCGAGAAACCGTTGAAAATAATTGATGACTCTTGTGCCATTTTGGAAAAGATTTGATCTGCGAAAAAGATTCTGTTTGGATTCGGAAGCCAGTTTACGCGCGGGGAAGGTTTTATTAAAAAAAAAAAAAACACCCCGTTCGCCCGGGAGATTCCCGGTCTCTACTAAATAATTTGTGGGATTTTTGCAGAAAATATTTTGTTAAAAACCTTGACAATCAAACAAGTAAATAAAGAAATAAATTAAAACCATAACAGAAATAAAATTTAAATAAAGGGACTAAATAGTAATAATAAGAGAGTAAAGGATGAATAGTGTAATAAACAAAGGAAAATCGCAGAAAAGAAGAGAGAAACAGAGTACGAACAGGGGAGAACAGAGGATAAAATTTTGATTCAAATGGGAGCCGCGCGGCTCCTACGCAGGAGCCGTGCGGCCTACACTACAAGCCGCGCGGCTCGCGTGTAACCCTTTTTTCAAAAATTTTGTTTTAGGACCAGTGAGTCTAAAAGCCGTTCAAAACTTGATCTTCTTCAAATCTACTCCAAATAAGTTGTTTTCGTTTGTAAACAAGTTATTGAAATGAAATTTATTTCCGGTATGTACTGTGCGTTTATCGAGAAAAATCGCCCGGTACGGTTCCGAAAAGCCGGTTTTTGTTCCGAAAATAGTTTACCGAGTTAATATACGGTTGTTGAAACCGTTATCAACTCGGGGATGCCCTCGTGGAGCCGTGATTTGAAAATCGAAGCTCGAAAACGGTTTATACCTTTCGGGAACTCGAAACAGAGATTGAAAACTTCGGATTCTTCGGGTTTGGACTTGTAGAATCAAGGCTTGGTGTAACTGGGAACGGTATAAAGGAATCGAGAGGGGGTGGAAAGTGTGAAGTTTTGAGGAAGTTTGTTGGCGATTTCGGACGAAAACTTGGCCGGAAAATCAAACAGAAATTCTTTTGGGATGGTTTTTCTTTTTTTTTTTCTTCTCTTGAGAGGAAGAGGAGGCCTCCATTTATATCCGGTTTTGAGGGAATAACATGATGAGATTCGGCGGCCGATGAATGATGATATTCCCGAATAGCTGGTTTGTCAGGAATTTTTCAGAGGATAAGAACACCAGCCGCGCGGCTTGTAAGAGGGAGTCGCGCGGCTTGTATGAGGGAGCCGCACGGCTTGTATGAGAAAGGGAGAACCGTACGGCCTGAAACAGGAGCCGCACGGCTTGTGAGGCTGAGTTTCCAATTTTTCCGGACAAGTTCCAAGGTGGTTTAAACGTTTCATTCGTCATCGGGCATGCACGGGTATCCAAAATTGGGGTGTCTACAGTCAAGTATCACCCTCTTTAAAGAAAATGGCTAACCCACAAGATCCCACCATGGCTGAAATGGAATAAACTATCAGAACCCTTCAAGAGAAGTTAGCAGCCGTGGAAACCAAACAAGATGAATTTGAGCAAGAAGGGTCTTAGGCTGGTGATGACGATGAGCTAGCCAAGCAAGTCGAGGACATCAAGGCTATCTTAACCAAGCCTGATGGAGTTATTTTCCTCAATTTTGAGGGATTACAGTTGTTCCCCGAAGCCCACTACATGAGAAGTTCAAGGGTTTTGGAAACCCAAGCAGTCACGTTCACTTAAACTAGGAAATTGATAGCTTTTGTAAAGAATCGTAAAAAAACATCTCCCAAGCTATTTTGGGGGGATAGCAAACCAAAGCAAAATGTAGAGCAATAAAAAAAGATGAATTTTTATTCGGAGATCGCGTTATGAGACAGTCAATAGGGTAACATTAGGTTCCAAAACAGTTAAGAGACATGGAAACTTGCTAAATGGAATTCAATTAGTGAGCAGTTTAATCAATTGACCTAATTCTCCAAACTTTTGAGAATAAAAAAGATGAATATGAACTGGGGATTGAATCGGACACATCAACATAACTACAATAAATAAAGTAAGCAAAGAAACTAAAAATTCCAAACACTAAAAGAAGCATAAATGTTAAAAAAATTGGAGGAGTGGCTGCGAATAATAATGGATGGCAAAGAGTACTTTAAACGATAATAACAACGATGCTAATCTTCATTAATAGCAGCAAATCAAATGATGAAGTGTATGCCTACACAAGATAGAAAAGACTAGATACACTAAATCAAATTCTCCAGAACCTGGGGTATCTCTTGAGAGTGAAAAAGTCTTGCTCGCAAGAAATGTCTCCTCCTTGGAGTAAACCCAGTTCTGATCTCCCCTCCCCACCGTCACATTCCCTTCCAGTTTATACCATCTTCACCCTCTACCCCCACTCTATCCTCTCTATTTCCCCTCCTCTTTCACTCCCCGTTCTCAATTTCTGGCCCCGGTTCCTTTCTCTCACGCTTCTCACTCATAAACTCCCTCCTTTGTCTATCACAAATCACACCATGTCTGATGACGAATTAACTACCAGATTTCTCTCTTTTAAACTCACGGTTGACGAACAAAACGAAGTTGCTCTATTTGAAGAAGATGTCAAGGCTAGCGAGAATGAATGCAGAAGTAGCCTTTTTGGCAAAATCATATCACAGAAGCCGGCCAATCTTACGGGCCTCAAGAACACTATGGGGCTAATCTGGGGCAATCCTAAGAATTTCAGAGTCATCGAAGTTGGTAAGGACCTATACAAATTTATTTTACCCTCAGAAGTTGATGTTATCCGCATCCTCAACAGCAAACCTTGGTTTTTCAACAACCATTTTCTGAACCTGGAACGCTGGAATCCTAAACTCCTACCCCATCAATATTGCTTCGATTTCACATCGACTTGGGTCCAGATTTGGGGATTACCGATTCAATATATGTCCATGGAGGTGGGCCTTAAACTGGGCACAAAGCTTGGGACCGTTGAAGATGTTTCAATCCCGATCACAGGAAGCAAAGATGGTCGTTTTATACGTGTAAAAGTTTATGTGAATATTACTCTACCGTTAAAGAGAGGTTGTATGGTGAAACTTGCTTCAAGCAAACCTTTTTGGGTCGAGTTTCGCTATGAACGCTTGCCCACGTTTTGCTGCTATTGTGGCATGGTTGGCCACGATCTCCAGGGGTGTGACAAGCGTTTTTTCGACATGGAAAATGATGAACTTAAGGATTCTGAGTATGGAGCTTGGATTAGAGCCTCTCCGGCAACCCGTCCTAGCCAGAAAAGTTCTACCTCAACGCCGGCAAGGCAACGTCCGGCAGGGGACCCTGATTTGGTAAGTAGCGGTGATTCCGCATCACAGGAGGGAAACCGTCCACAGACTTCCAATTTGAATAATGTTTCCAAAGAAGGTCCTGCGTCAAAATCCGGAACACACTCCTCTGATCTGGCACGTAAGGAAATGTTGATAGAATCCAGGATTACTAGCATAAGGCCCGTGCTATGCACGGGACGATTTCAAGTACACATGGTCAATAAAAATGATATCAAATAAATTTATACCCATGTTAAATTTTTGATATCCATATAGCATTCATCACATCTATGGCAAATAAAAAAAGGTTCAATTAAAAAAAAAACCTTGAAACTCAAACAAACAAAAAAGTTCAATTAAAAAAAATATCCCTGAAACCCAACCTAACAAATAAGACCATGACCATGAAGACCCAAACATTCCTCTGCCGTTCCTCGACAGAATGCAAATCATGAAAAACACTTAACATCAAATTACATAAAAATAAAAAATAAAAAATAAAAAACTCAAGCAAATTTGACTAAACCACTGTCAATTTGCCATTGTCTATATTTTCAATTATACTGCTATAATACACAAACAAAATACACAATCTTATTTCAAATTAGATTGGAAGTTTGAATTACCAGGAATGTTTTTTGAATCTCTAATAAGTAATGACTTGACGTTTTGCTACCAAGTGTACCCCCCAAAAACTCAACATTTGAGCTCTCTAAAATTCACTTAAAATCCCCGGTTGCTACCATTTTTCTTATCATGGTTCTTTAGTAAAACAAAAACTTATATATATATTTTTAACTTTTTCAACATGCTAAACACTCCCAATAATCGGTTTATTTTCTAGACCAATTTTTTTGAAGTAGAAAAGTGGTGGAAGAATCAACTTTCATAGTGAACTCCCAGGAAGGAGTTACATAACATGTTCTGAGGCCAAATATTTACCTTAAAAATTATTGTATATAGGGTGCGCACATTAAAAAAATCAGAAAATAATAGCTCAAAAGTCAAAACTAATTTAAAAAAAAGAGGAAATTTTCTTCAACTTATAATACAATAACTTTTGTAGTTTACAATTAAGACACTGTATAAGAATAACCTCAAAAATATCATGATATACTATATATTTTACTTAATTTACACTATTATGCTTGTAAGAACTTCAAGTTACAAATTTACCGTTGTGGATTTTCTTGAACCTTGTTCTAATTGTTTGGCACACAACCCTAATCTCCTTCAACCTTCACGACTCGACTTGCTTGCTTTTGGATTTGTTCATACAAAATAATTTGCATTAAGATATAGCAAATAAAGCTCTTTCAAAGAAAAAAATAGCGAAAACACAATGCATTGATAAAGATAAACAATAAAAATCCCGTGTGGTATACATGGACCATTTGATCTTCTGACTTGTTTGTCAATATACAAACACAGGCCAAAAAAAATTCCTCGCAGTGATTTTATCTTTTGCTTTCTTTGCTTGATCATTAAGCCTTTGATAGCTCCATTGGAGGAACAGATATACTACACAAAAAGGATTGGGGATGAAGAAATTTCTTTCCGCTCAGATACATATATAAGAGGAAGAAATTTCTTTCTGCTCATAAAAGCAGTAGGAAATTTCAACAATCTTCGTTCTATTAAGGAAATGATAATGTTAGAGATTTCCATTGGAAAGTCAAACATCTATAGGGTATTAAGATTATTTCCCTATTATCACTTATTTCTATTAAGAGCAAGGAATTAAGTAAAATACTTTGTAGATATAATTCACAAATTAGGAAATCAATTATTCAATTGTGGATCTCAATCTCCGACTATTCAAATTTGATTATATAGAATATTATGTAGACATACTTCACAAATTAGGAAATCACTTATCTAGTTATGGAAATCTCAATCTCCCCCTACTCAAAATTTTGGCATGGAAGGAAAAAATTAAGGAAAGTTTTTTAAATTGCTAATTTGTGGTTGGATAAATTATAAGAGTTGTAATAAGAATATGTAACATGTGCCCACTAAAAATTCCAATGACAAACCAATTAGTTAATACCACTTGTCGCGCCCAGAGCCCTCCTCGCAAAAACCCATTCTGCAATAATATATAAGATATAATAATGATTCATTCATTAAAAAAAAAAAATCTAATGTTTTATGTGAATAAATCATTCCTTTTCCTTTTCTTTTTACCCAAAAAAACACACCATTCCTTTTCTCGTTAAGAAATCTAGTGGTTGAATATTGTACTTAAATAATAAATATAATTATCAATCTTTTCGGAAAATAATCGTTACTTTCCTTAAAAATTAAACAGGCAATGACAAAAGAAATAAATTCTAATTGTCGTAAAGAAGTAGGACGACTTTACGGGTTGAGAAAATAACTATGGTTTTAGAATCAACACACACGAATATTTATCATCTGATCATATACAACAATTTTTCCTATGATTTCTACATAATGGTTTTAGAATCAACAGACACGAATATTAACCACCGAGAGTCGTAGTATAACAAAAATATATTCTTTCCATCCATGCTTAAAAGTTTAAGACCAAATCATCAACTGACAACTGTATCTACAAAAACACATAAATCATTCCCATAGAATCCATAGCATAGAAAGCCCACAAAGAATTCTTTTGCTCTCCGAGATCTCTGGTCTACGTGGTGGTGTGTTCTCCAACTTCTTCTAACCCAAAACTCTATTAGTGGTCCCTCTAATTTAATACCTAGTATATATTGATGCTATGATATATGGTTATATATTTTCTTAGGAAATTAAGAAGTTTTTTCCTTTCTCTACGACATGTTTTATTAGGAAAGGAGAAGTACTTGTTTCCTTTCTCAACGAATAAAATCATTCCTAATACCACCAAAAGATATAGTAGTTTTTGGCCCAATTATCACGCAATCGTCTCCTACAGTCCTAGTCAAATAGGGTAGAATTAGTTTACCTGCATATATATTCTCAAATAATCAGATTCTAAAACATCACTCCCTTTCGTTAGTTTGGCTACATATAGTTTTTTCACTTCTTTTTTTTTTCTTCATCAACCAAATAGAGGGTTTAAGGGAATGTAGATTCTAAAATAATCAGACTCTAAAAATATGTACGTATAACTAAAGAATCATTCCTTTTCCTTTTCTTTTTACCCAAAAAAAAAAAAAACACATCATTCCTTTTGTCGTTAAAAAATATTGTACTTAAATAATAAATATAATTGTCAATCTTTTTGTTAATATAATTTTTATGGTAACCTAATTTAAGAATTCTTAATCTTTCCTTAGATTTCGGAAATAATTGCTACTTTCCTTCATTAGTCTTCATTACTTTTGTTAATTTCAAATTGGAAAAGATTAATGAAGCTTAACTCGATAAAAAATTAAATACTACCATTTAGGACTTTGCTAATTGCTAAAAAAGTGCAAAGAATTGGGGGACACGTGGCAAGCTGAGGAAGCTCTATTCACCAAAAGTCATCCTGCTATACTATATAAGATGGAGAAATTCTCGGAATCCCATCCCCTTTCCACGCCCCCCCAAAATGGCATTACCCCACTTCAAGAAAAGGCTCTGGAAATTTGGCGCCAATCCAAATCAAAAGAAACCCAAATACCCATAACCCACTCAGTCCATATAAACCATACCCATTTGCCACAACCAAACCCCACAAATAACCACTCTCTGATCCAAAGCCCAACCCACGACCCCCCCTCCAAAAATCTCTGCATAGATACCCAATCAAACCCAATTAGCCCAACAGTACCCCTTCTTCTTGATAAGCCCAAAAAATCCAACCTCTCAGCCCCAAGTAAACCTGAAATAATTGCAAACCCACACCTTCTCCAGCCCAAAAACATCCATCAAACCTTACCTTCTAGCCTTATAGCTGTAACAACTTCGACCCTTGAAGCTTCTGCTATTAGCCCTACTCTCACAGATAATAACCAATGCCTAAACCCTATCCCCTTCGCTTCGGGTACTCCACCCTATCCTGACCCTCCGTCCCTCCCCTCTGATCTCGACCTCATCGATGCCCCCATATCTACCTCTACCATCAAAACCCTCACCCAAAACCGAACAGGATCCAGGAAGACCACTTTTACCCGAACTGTTCGCAAAAGCCCTCAAAATGCTATCAAAGGGAAGCATCCAACCACCGTGGTACAGAATAGCGATTCTATTCTACCATCTAGTCAGGGCAAGAGGAAATTTGAAGTCTGTAGACACCCCGATTTTGAACCCGGGATGCGCTCGAGCATTCCCGATGATGAAATGGACCAATCGTGACTACCCGAGGCTTGAACAATGCTTGGAACTTGGCAAAACCACCCAAAAACCTCTTCAAAACAAACCCAAGCCTACACCATCTTCTAGTACATTCAAAACCCTCTTTATTGATATCTAATACATCCCAATCCGTTTTGAAATGAGAGAGATTCATGAATGTTGCTAAAACGACTTGTTTTCCCGGCTGTTTGAGGGTAAAATGGTCATACATTTGGATGTATAAATTTTCTGGATTCCAAACCACTTGGGTTAGAAAGTAGACTCAACAAGCTTTCCAACGCTTCAAATCGCGTCAAAATCGGAGTTCGGTAGCACCCGGGGCGGCCCCGCAAAGTTTTACCTTTTTTAGCAACAACCTTGAGCGCTCAAGGTCCCAACCTTGAGCGCTCAAACCCTAAAAACCACCTTGAGCGCTCAATCCTATGGCTTTGAGCGCTCAACTCTGATCCAGATCAGTTTTCTGCAGAGCATCTAATCATGATATTCTACTGCAAGAGGAGCGTCTACCTATGCTTTCTACTACCTAAATACACTTCCTAGACCCTTGAACATCTCCTCAATCACCTCCCAAACCCAATTCAAAAATTAAACCCATTTCCCTCCCATTTCTCTCTCTATATAAACCTCCTCCACTCCCTCACTCACCCCTTGGCTGAATCTCTCTCCCACACACCCTTCATCAGATCAAACCCACTCTCTCTCATCCTTCAATCACGTTTTAGCCTCCCTCTCATCCATTTCCATCATCTTCAACCTCCAAAACACCCAAAGATCTCATCTTTAAGACCAAATACACATGGGTCTTTAAGATACCAACTTCAACAGCCCCTCTCTCACCCTAATAAGCCATTTACAGCCCATACATTCCATCCATTTCGTCCAAACCCAGCTCTTCAACCAAAACCCACCTCATCTAAGCCAAAATCACCATTTTAAGCTCAAATACACCCCCATCCACTCAATCAATCATCCAATCAGCCCTATACTCACACTCCTCTGTCCAAAATACCTCAAATCAAGCCTATATTCTAAGCCACTACGCAATCATCCATCAAAACCTCAAGTTCAAACCTTGATCAAGCCAAAAGGTAGTGAAAATCATTGTTTTGGTCTTGCTGAGGGAGACCAATGGGCTCATTCAAGTTCCTCATACTTGAAATGAGCCTACAAGGTCTGAAAAGTATCAAGAAAAGCATTTTATTTTGGTAGGATTGAGCGCTCAAGCCCAAGGCTCTGAGCGCTCAATCTGTTTTCTAACAGCTTACAAATCTTGTTCTGCTTTGATGATGGATCATGGTTTAGAGTGCATAATAGTGTGTGTGAGTGAGTATTTTATCAACATCAGTCTGATTTTCCCCTGCTCATCTCTCATACATCATCCAAGTTGATTTCAACAACATTATTTACCTGTAAAAGCTTTCGAAGTTCATGTTTCTGTCCAGTTTTGGTAAGCAAACCATAATCATTGAGTTGGGGTTGTATGAATGTTCAATGTCATGTTATAGCAGAATTTGGCGACCTGGAAGTGGCTTGAGCGCTCAAGGTCTTACCCTTGAGCGCTCAATCCACTTTGAGCGCTCAAACCCCAACAGAAAGTCAGTCACGGTGTTTCAGCCATAACTTTTTACTCCAAACTCTGTTTTGGGCGTATTATATATCAAAACGTAGATAATTTGAAGAGCTACAACTTTGTAGCTTTATGTTCTTCCTGATTATGTCTCAAAGGGTTCCAAAAAATGTAAATAGTGTTGGAAAGTCAAATAATTTTGCTCAAGATGGTGTTCTAAGTCCTATTTCTCTCTTTCATTGTCATTTTCTTTGTTTATATCATTCCACCATCGCATTGTACATTGCCCAAGCATCCATCATCACTTGGTTCGTATTTGAATACTTGTTTATGTGTTTTCGCATTCCCATACTCCCCGTTATTTGCTCAAAGTTGAACTTCAAACATTTCCAAAATCCCACAAAATGTTGAGTAGAGACCGGTTCACGGACCGGGCGAGAGGGGTGCCGTAAAACCCTTCCCCTCTTGTAACCAAACCCCCGAATCCGAGAAATCTTTGGTTCCGCCATGATCAGTGAAATCTTTTTCAATGGGCAAACGAGTCATTTTTTTTATCGGTTTCTCGGGTTCGGACCTCAAATCCGGGTGGCGACTCTAACAATCTTCAATCTTTTCAAATGCGAAACTGCACCGATCTTCGTGGGCCGTCCACAAAGTCATTACCCCAGCTTTGAAAGCAGACGTGGTGCTTAACCAGATTACTCAATTAGGTCCGGGCAAGAAATCTAAGAAAGGAGAGCACCTTCTCAATGATGTGACGATATCTGATGTTGCAATGGTGGAGGTGACCAGCCATAAATGGTCCCCAACTGATCAATGAAGCTAATGTGTTGGAATGTTCAGGGCGTGGGGATACCCCTGACATTCCACCAACTGAAGGAGTTTTCACGACTCCACTCCCCCTCCTTATTCTTCTTATCAGAGACAAAGAATGGGGTGACTCGGCTAGAGGTGGTTAAACGTGCTTTGGGAATGGATGGGTCTCTGTGGGTGGATCCAGTTGGCTCAGCTGGAGGCTTAGCGTTATTTTGGAAAGGTAATCATACAGTAGAATTACAGCGGATGTGTTCTTGGTTTATTGACGTCAAGATTCTTGATATTGATAATAATAGAAGTTGGAGATTATGCAATGTTTATTTTAACTCAAAACCTGAAGTAAGGAAAGCACAAAGGGAACAATTTCTGCATTACAAGGTGTGTTTAGGGGATGATTGGGTTCTATGGGGAGACATGAATGATATTGTAAGTGTGGATGAGAAACGCGGTGGTACTCAACCACAACCATGGGAAACTAGAGGATTTCAAGATTTTATCAACAATTGCCATCTAATTGACTTGGGCTTCTCGGGATATCCTTTTACTTGGCGAAACAACCGCAAGGGAGAGGGCTATATCCAAGAACGTCTTGATAGAGTCTTGGCTTCACCTCACTGGAGAACCCGTTTTGATCATGCCAAAGTGGAGCACTTGAATACAGTCGGCTCAGATCACTGTGCGTTACTAATGGATCTTAACCCTAATGAGACGCATAATCGTGTCCCTTTCAGATTCGACTCTCGTTGGGTTAAGGAGGAGGAAATGCAAAATGTAGTGCAGCAGCCTTGGAATACTCGCGTTCAAGGTTCCCGCCTCTTCACTGTTCATAGTAAGATTAAGGAGTGCCTCTTCTCCATTCAAAACTGGAAAAAAGGGAAAAAACTCAATTCTGGCCGGCAGGTTATAGAGTTACACAGAGAAATTCACAGTCTCCAAAGTGGTAATTTCCCTCCCAATCGCACTAGAATTCAAGCACTAAAAGAGCAGTTACAACAAGAATGGGATAAAGAAGAAGAGTTCTGGAGGCAAAAATCTCGGATTAATTGGCTGCAGCAGGGCGACAAGAATACGGGGTTCTTTCATGCATCTGTTTTGCAACGCCGGACAAGAAATCGCATCACAGGAATTGAGAACTCAAATGATGATTGGGTTAGCAATGGTCCAACAATCGCAGCCGAATTCCAGCAGTACTTTCAAGAGCTTTTCACGGCCAATCCAGTCTTCGATATGGTTGATACCGTGGCTGCTATTCCAACAAAAATCACCTCTCACATGAACCACAAGCTTACCCGCCTAGTCATGGCCACAGAGGTCCATGAAGCTCTAATGGCAATGCCTCCCATTAAAGCACCTGGTATTGATGGTATGACTGCTCTCTTCTTTCAGACTTATTGGCATATCTTGGGCTCAGATATTGTTGCAGCTGTTCAAAGTTTTTTCCATAGCTCCCACCTACTTCGTAGCATCAACCAAACACTCATCACCCTTATCCCAAAAATAAAGTGCCCCACTAAACCCTCACATTTTCGACCAATTAGCCTTTGTAATGTTGTGTACAAGCTTATTACCAAAATACTTGCCAATCGCTTAAAGTCTGTTATGCCATCGATAATATCCGAGAACCAAAGTGCTTTTGTGGCAGGGCGCCAAATTTTGGATAATATCCTAATTTTCCATGAGGTGATGCATACTTTGAAATGTCGGCGGCATGGGAGGAAGGGTTGGTTTGCTCTGAAATTAGATATGGCCAAAGCATATGATCGTATCGAGTGGAAATATATTGAGGCAGTTATGAGAAAATTCGGGTTCGACGAGACTTGGATCAAATGGGTGATGAATTGTGTGGAGACCGTTTCGTTCGCTATTGTTATTAATGGAAACAAAGGGGACTTCTTCCAACCACAAAGGGGAATCCGACAGGGCTGCCCGCTTTCCCCGTATCTCTTTATCCTATGCGCCGAAGGCCTTCACTACTTGATTCATGACGCGGTTAGCTCTGGGGTTATGAGAGGTGTTAAGCTCAGCCGAGGGTGCCCTTCTATATCCCACTTGTTTTTTGCTGACGATTCGGTTATTTTTGGGGAAGCTACATCTAGAAACTGCACAGCCATCAACGAGATCTTCCTCAAGTATGAACGTGCATCGGGACAGCTCCTCAATCGGGATAAGTCATCTATCTTTTTCAGCCCCAATACGGTCAGACAATAAAGAAGCGATATTGTCCAAATTCTTAATGTTCAGATGGACAATGGTGGAGGAATGTATTTGGGCTTACCATCTATCATTGGGAAGTCAAAGAAAAGTGTTTTTGCATTTGTCAAACAACGTGTTTTGGCTAAATTACAGGGGTGGAAGGAATCAAAGTTAAACCAAGTTGGGAGAGAGGTATTGCTCAAGCACGTCCTTACGGCTATGCCCAACTACGTGATGCAATGCTTCCTGTTGCCGAAGGGTTTTTGTCAGGACCTTTGCAAAGCTATCAGTAGATTTTGGTGGGGTAGCAAGAGTGATGAGAATAAACTCCATTGGGTTAGTTGGAACAAAATGTGTGTTCGCAAAGCCGAAGGTGGACTGGGGTTTCGAAAGCTTTATGACTTCAATCTAGCCTTTCTAGCGAAACAGGGTTGGAGATTAATTCATGGACCTCCCACTCTTCCCCAAAAGATCCTTAAGGGCAAGTATTACCCCAATACTTCCTTTTGGGAAGCCCATTGTCTGGGGACAGCTTCTTGGGCTTGGCGTAGCATTGTAGCGGGCAGGGATACGCTCCGAAAAGGCTGGCGGTGGCAAGTTAGTGATGGCCGCAATATTAATGTTTGGACAGACCCTTGGTTACCACGATCTTATTCTTTCCGTACCCTCAGCAAACCTCCAGATCTTTCCTTACCCACTGTTATTGAGAAGGTCTTTGACCTCATTGATGAGGATACACACCTTTGGAAAGAAGCTCTCATCAGATCAACCTTCTTACAAGACGACACCGACACAATTCTTTCTATACCCATTAGCACTCGCAAAATTCCAGATAAGGGAATGTGGCACTATACGACTGATGGAATCTTTACGGTTTGATCTGCATATTATGTGGCTAACTCTCTCAGCTTTCCATTGTGAACTCAAGAGAAAGGGGAACCAAGTTCGGGTGGCTACTGTAACACGAATTGGAAAGAAGTCTGGACTATCCCAACCCCCAATAAGATTCAACACTTCATCTGGAGATGCTTGCACAATGCTATTGCGGTACTTGGCAACCTTTGCCGAAGAGGTATTGATGTCAACCCTCTCTGTTCCAGATGTAATAAGGAATATGAATCTGTTGAACATTTATTTTTCCGTTGTAAGGAATCCAAAATGGTATGGAACCTTCTCTCACTCCAAGGCGTCTCCTCTCAAGCATGGAAGAAAATAACGTTTGCTCAGTGGTGGTCTTCATCACCATTGAAGGATCCTAGCCGCTCTAATCTGGACTCTTTGGCACTTGCGGCATTCATTTGTTGGTTCATTTGGAAGGGCAGAAACCTTACCCACTTTGAGCAGCAAGCTTGGTCTCCTCCAGAAATTATTGAGAAATCTTTCAAGGCCTGGAATGAGTATCTCCATGTTCATAATCTGGACCGAAATGTGAACTGCACTATCCCACCTATACCCATACCGAAATGGCTTCTCCCCCCATCTGGTGTGATTAAACTTAACAGTGACGGCGCTATTAATGACGGAAAGGGCATATGTGGGTTAGGGCTTGTAGCACGGAATGCCGAAGGTTCAATCCTTGGGGCTGCTTTTGAATCAGTCAATGGACGTTTCTCTTCCCGTATTATTGAAGCTATGGGTTTTCGTTTTGCTCTGATGATGGCCAAGGCATGGAATTATCATCGAATCATAGTGGAACGTGATGCAATGCAAGTTGTCTGTGCTCTCAAACAGGAAAAGATTTATGCGGATTGTGACTCTATTATTCAAGATTGTCTAGATTTAGCATATTGTTTTTCGTATTGCATTTTTTCCCATGTTAAACGTGGATGTAACAGAGTAGCCCATGCTGTGGCTAAGCATGCTCTGTTAGACGTTAGGAAGGCAAGCCTAAGGGACAATTTTCCCCCATGGCTAACCGACCTAGCTCTAGATGATGTTTGGGCCACTGGCCCCCCCATTTTGCAATAATACATCTATCTTTTCGTGTTAAAAAAAAAAAAGATAGAAAAGACTATGTATTTGTATATGTACTATTTTGTTATATAGATTCTATGGGAAGTTTGGTGTTTTTAAATACAAAATAAGAAACGTTGAATGGTATATTTTTATAGATTTACGTTTGTAATTGAAACCCCACAAATTAAGGATTCTCGATATAGTAGATAGGAAAACCTGCTGAAAAATTCTTTCTTTCTTTCTTTTTTTTTTTTCCCTTTCCTTTTGATCACCTGATCACCAAATTAATAGGATTCTATTCAATATGTTTCAAATTTCAAAAAACTTTCTCAAAAAAACTTTTAATCGTTTTTTCCAAATAAGAAATTAATTCCTAGCCAATAAATAAGGACCACTTGTCGTCGCAATCATAGGCCTCCTCGCGAAAACTCATCCTGCAATACTATATTAGAAGTCTAAGGCATGTTTGATTGAGTACGAAATTAACATCTACCGAGAGATCTCTGTGTCATTTACTTGGTTGACTTTCCACGTCGCATGTGCAGCACTTTTACTAGTACACCAAAAATAAAGGAAATAAATTAATATTTAGATCCAATCTCGAAGAATTCGAACGTTTCAGTATTGAGATCCAATCTCGAAGAATTCGCGCTAGTTAAAGACCTGCAAACACAACTCAAGATAACAATCTATATTAGTATTGCAGGATGACTTTTGGTGAATAGAGCTTCTTGAGCTTGCCACGTGTCCCCCAATTATGTGCACTTTTTTAGCAATTAGCAAAGTCCTAAATGGTAGTATTTAATTCTTTACCGAGTTAAGCTTTGTTAAGGTTTTGCGGTGATCAATTTCAATAAAGGAAAGTAGTTATTCTTTTTCAAGCTAATTTGTGCTGCCGTAATGATTCTTTTCCAATTACAATAACCGAAATTTTCCTAATTATATTTATTATTTAAGTACAATATTTTTTAACGACAAAAGGAATGGTGTGTTTTTTTTTTTTTTGGGGTAAAAAGAAAAGGAAAAGGAATGATTTTGTTCACATAAAACATCAAATTTGTTTTTTTATGAATCAATCATTATTATATAAATAATTATGACTAATTATTATTTAGCAATAAATAATGACAGAAAAATTATCTTGAGGAGCAATCTATCATTTTCATTTTCACTTTCACACGCATAAGGAAAGATTAAGAATTTCTTATATGAATGTTCCATAAAAAGCACGTGTATGCATACCAAAAAAAAAAATTAGAGATTAAGAAGTCACTATGCATGGAAGTTTTCATTTTGACACACCTAAGGAAAGAATAAAAATTTCCGTTTAGGTATGCATACACGGAAATTTTAATAGATATGCAATTATAATAGGTCTGCATGCACACCTAAGGAAAGTAACAATTATAATAGATATGCAATATTATAATACATATTTCCAAAATTTTTAAGGAAAGTAACGATTATTTTCCGAAAAGATTGAAAATTATATTTATTATTTAAGTACAATATTCAACCACTAGATTTCTTAACGAGAAAAGGAATGGTGTGTTTTTTTTTGGGTAAAAAGAAAAGGAAAAGGAATGATTTTCTTCACATAAAACATCAGATTTTTTTTTATGAATCAATCATTATTATATAAATAATTATTGACTAATTACTATTTAGCAATAAATAATGACAGAAAAGTTATCTTGAGGAGCAATCTATCATTTTCATTTTCACACGTATAAGGAAAGATTAAGAATTTCTTATATGAATGTTCCATAAAAAGCACGTGCATGCATACCTAAACGGAAATTTTAATAGATATGCAAGTATAATAGGTATGCATACACACCTAAGGAAAGTAACAATTATAATAGATATGCAATATTATAATACATATTTCCAAATTTTTTACGGAAAGTAACGATTATTTTCCGAAAAGATTGACAATTATATTTATTATTTAAGTACAATTTTCAACCAGAGATTAAGAAGTCACTATCCATGGAAATTTTCATTTTGACACCCCAAAGGAAAGAATAAAAATTTCTTATATAAACTTTCCATGAAAAATACACGTATATATAACTAAAGAAAACATTGACAAGTCAAACATCCAATGGAAACTTTCAATTTCACACCCCCAAGGAAAGATTAAGAATTCTTATCTTAGGTTACCATAAAAAAATTCATGTTTATATAATGAAGGAAAGTAACGACTATAATAGATATGCACTAGTATAATACACATTCCCGAAATTTTTAAGGAAAGTAACGATTCTTTTCCAATTTCAATAACTGAAATTTTTCGCATATCATTTGGCGGAATAAGTTGATTTTTATAATCACGTGGTTAAAAATTAGAGAAGAGTAATAGCCAAGCGTTTGGGTCATAGACCATCTCCAGGGGAAGATCATGGATAGTACGGTAGCCGCTTCGATTCCTAATCCGTTGTTTGAAAGGTAAATCTTTTGTTTTACTACAGTTTTTTGATTCTTCATCCGCTGTTTGACGCGAAATTCATCTTGATAAGAACCTCAACGCAACCCATTATCATAGCATGGCTCCTTTAAGATACTTTTCTTTTCTTCACTGCTTATTATTTTTTTTAACAGATATATAAATTAGTTAATTTTATCCTTAAAATTCTTTCATTATATTTGGACATAAGACACAGGATGGATTGTGAGAACAGAGATTCGAATGTCAAAACAACGGTCTCATAAAAAAAGAGCACTACTTGAAACTATCGAAAAACAACCTAAGGAAGCAAGTTGATGTCATGAATTTAGAAAGGCATTGGGAATCATTATGATAGTTTTAGATATTGGGTTAAGTTTCAGAGATATTTGTTTAGTTTACTTCTACTGGATTGTGAGTAGATGTCATGAATTTTTTATGAATTGCGACAATTTAAAATATGTCGAAGTTTGTTTAGTTTGAATTTTGATTAAGCATATGCACTTGGATTCGCCCCGTGCATAGCACGGGTTTGATGCTAGTTCATAAACAACTCAATCTATTCCAAATTGTTTGTCACTTTTAGATTGTTAGCTAGGCCTCTTTAAAAAGTGAAAATAAAATTTGTTCAATCTTCCAAAATAACTCATTTACTAACAATTATCACTTCATTCAAAAGTTGACATATAAGGGTACTGTAGGAAATTAATAAATCTACTTAATGTGCATTTATTAAATGAAATTATTGCATATCTACTTAACAAGTCAGAATTCCCAAAAGTGACGAGTATATGGGGAAGCAAACATATACTCCAACCTGCAAGCAGTTGTACATTTTCGATACCCATTTCACCATTTAGTTTTGTAATCATAGTTGGGTCCATCTTCAATTAAGACGTGTTTGATTGAGACGGAAATCATTGGAACAAAAATGTACTTTATACTAGTATAAGACGTGTGTGATTGCACTTATACTAGTATACCAAAAATGTAAACTCCAACAAGTCTCTATCGAAGAATGCGGGCGGGGTCAAAAATTTTTGTTTAGAGATCCAATGTAGCTAACACCCAGGCACTACTCCGGATCACGATTTACAAACCGGAAAGTCTAAGTCTCGAGATCAAGAATTTACCCAAAATAACAAAATTAATTGGCCCAAATTCACTCTAAGTAAATCTAGGCCATTGATTTTCAAATTCTCAGTAAATTTTGCGTATGTTTTCTATATATGTAGTGGTCAATAATAGCACTCACCATAATTAGTGCTAGATCTGGGTTTGGGTTCTTCACAATCTTTTTTTGGATAAATTCTTCACAATCTTATATATTATTGCAGAATGATTTTTCATGAGGAGGAACGTAAACGCGACAAGTGTCCCTCAATTTTTAACACTTTCTAGTTTTATTGCAGACTAATCACTTTTGGGAATATCTTTCTGGTAGTATCTTTTTTCCTAATCAGAAAATAAGGTGTCAATTTCAAATATGGAAATTTTAATTCATAATTGTGCTCATTTTCCATGACAAATGATTTTCAAAAGGAAAGTCAATTAAAATTCAAAATACATAGCTCATCTACATTGATAGAAATCGTAAATGTATTTTGACCGTAAAACCTCATAGCTCATAAAATATTACACCAACAACTCCTTCTCCCGCTCATCTACCATAGCACCATGATCCCATTAAACTAATTGATTATGCTATGATTCTTTGAGGCTTCAATTTAGATTTTAAAAGCTCGCTCCATAGAATTTTTTATTTTCTATTTTATTAGTATGTTTTAGTGGAATATTTCTCTGGCTATGGAGGCGATGATTAAGATCTAAAATGGAGCTAAAGGTTCTATATGTCATTTGGTGGATATTTCTCAAAATAAAAGGTTAGTACTTTACATCCCAAATTTGAAAATAAAAAATGGAGTCATGTATGTTTGTTTACACTTGCATATCTTAGTTAGAGTAAGAATCTGTTTTATTGAGTTTTTCGTACTAGAATTTTGCTTCTTTGATTTGGGTGGAAAGGAGAAGAGATAGAGGTCATGTAGTGGAGCGAACTCAACTCACTAACACTTTTTTTTTTATCATTAAATCAATTTTTGTGCGCAAAATTATATACACATATTTTAACTCATCTTTTTTGAAAAAAAAAAAAATTATCCCTCTCCATTACTTTTCCCTTCATATTGTTTACTTTTTAAAAAATTATGGAATATTTGTTCCCGAATTCTTTCATAGAAATTAAAATCAATGGGTTCAGTACATAACAAATCTTATATATTATTGCAGAATGACTTTTCATGAGAAGGAACGTGAACGCGACATGTGTCCCTAATTTTTAACAATTTTTGTTTTTATTGCAAACTAATCACTTTTGGGAATATCTTTTTGGTAGTATCTTTTTCCTAATCAGAAAATATGGTTTCAATTTCAAATATGGAAACTTAATTCAAAATTGTGCTCATTTTTCCATGACAAATGATTTTCAAAAGGATAGTGAATTAAAATTCAAAAATACAATGTATTCTGATTTTGAAAAGGAAACTGTTAACATTATCTTCGACAATTTAAAAATCAAACATTGATAGAAATCGTAAATGTGTCACTACAAGAAATTACACTTTTAGTGACCACTTTCGGTGACCAAACGCGTTTTGGTCATGAAAAATTGACCAAATAGTGACCAAAAATACTTTGGTCACCAAATCTTGAACAATTAGTGACCACACCACATTTGATCACCAATTGTTCAAACCTTTCGGTGGCTAATCATAATCTGGCCACTAATAATAGTACTTTCAATGACTAACAAAAGATTTACTCACCATAGGTAGAACATTTTGTGACCACAAATTATTTGGTCACTGAAAAATTGACAAATCAGTTTGGCGACTAAAATCTGTTGGTCACCGAATATATTTCGTTTAGCACCACTTATTTTGGGAAATGTTATTTTCCTAATGAATTTGCGGATGATCAGCGTGTTTTTTGAGCTGGATGGAGCCAAAAATTTACAAGAATAATTTAATTAGCAAGCACAACAAAATTAATGATCTTGATCGTTATGATTGTGTCGTGGTTGTAAATTTCAGAATGTACTCTATATATATATATATATATATATATATATATATATATATATAGGGGCCGGTTCTAGGGACACAACAAAAAACACATAAAAAAACACAACATGGTTTGGAGCCCCATGCTGATAATCTGAGCCATTTAACTTGTTTAAAACATATTTTTAAGGATACCCGCAAAAGTTTAACTCATTCGGATATCGGTAAGTGCTCAATCCACACAATTCTAAGGACACCAGTTCCTGTCAAGTTTTTTGAAAAACTGTTCGGATCAAGCACTTATCGATATTAAATTGGGCTGAATTTTTACATGATTTCCTATTTTATCGATTTAAACAAAGTGAACGGTTTAGATCATCACAATATAACCCAAAACAAAAGCGAGTGTTTTTTTATGTGCTTTTTGTTGTGTCCCTAGAACCGGGCCCCCACATATATATATATATATATATATATATATATATATATATATATATATATATATATATATATATATATATATATATAAAAGTGAGGGAAAACAGTTATGGGCCGTTGGATCGCGTGTTGCATATCTACTTAACAAGTCAGAATTCCCAAAAGTGACGAGTATATGGGGAAGCAAACATATACTCCAACCTGCAAGCAGTTGTACATTTTCGATACCCATTTCACCATTTAGTTTTGTAATCATAGTCGGGTCCATCTTCAATTAAGACGTGTTTGATTGAGACGGAAATCATTGGAACAAAAATGTACTTTATACTAGTATAAGACGTGTGTGATTGCACTTATACTAGTATACCAAAAATGTAAACTCCAATAAGTCTCTATCGACGGAGATTAAATCCCGAAGAATGCGGGGTCAAACATTTTTGTTTAGAGATCCAATGTAGCTAACACCCAGGCACTACTCCGGATCACGATTTACAAACCGGAAAGTCCAAGTCTCTCTCCTAAAAAGAGATCAAGAATTTACCCATAATAACAAAATTATTGGCCCAAATTCACTCTAAGCAAATCTAGGCCATTAATTTTCAAACTCTCGGTAAATTTTGGGTATGTTTTCTATATACGTAGTGGTGAATAATAGCACTCACCATAATTAGTGCTAGATCTATGTTTGGGTTCTTCACAATATATTATTCTCACAGAAACAAATGCGTTAAAGGCAAATGCTTACAAAATTTACCTACAAAATTGTTCAGAATTTGAAATTAATGGCTCTGATTCTCTTCCAAGTGAATCTGAGCCATTGATTTCAAATTTTGGGCAATTCCTGAGTATGCAGCACTGCTGCTTTACACTATGAGAACCATCAATTTGACTTGAAGAAAACCAACAATTAATATTCCCAAGGTTGATAACCCTGAAACGAATAAAAAAACTCTCAAAATATAACCTACTTAAAACTGTGAGAGAACGAAAATTAAATAACAATACGGGTAACCTACTTCATGCACTGAACTGCACATGCCGATTTTTGTTTTTGGGACGATATTATTCATATTTTGGTTCAAGGCTTTTTAATTTTCCCCTAAATCGATTTCTCCGGTCCCCCACCCTTGCACATGTTAGAATTAATGTCCTCGGAATCAATAAATTTATTATTTTTGGTTAATATATAGTTTTTTTTTTTTTGAAAGGGGTTAATATATAGTTAGAGCTTCACTTTATTGTTATAAAATATTTTATTTCATACATATAATTAATGAGATGAATAGTATTAGTTCTTGAGATGAATACATACGTCCCAAATTACATTGAATAAAATTTTATGTATGTGAATGAGTACGTACAAGATATATAAATCATATTTGTTTGTAATTTAAATTAGTCATATTTGAAGATAGAAATGACTATCTATCAAGTCAATTGAAATATGACAGATTAATTGTGGTTAAATTGGGACACCACCCTTGAAGATGAGAGAGATGAAGCCCAATTTTAGCAAGTGCTCAAAAAGTCCATGGGTCCCAACCCTAGCCCAACAATTGGAGATGATATTCAATTTATTTAAAGTTGAATTGTTAGCTAGCCCAAGTAATCTTCCTCTATAAACAACTCTTCTCCAGAGGTGTCAATCGGGCTATGCTGTGCCGGCATGACCCATTTAATTTCCTGCCAACTATGCTTCGTGCCGTGCCGGTCCGTTTATTTAAACCGTGGTGCCATGCCGTGCCGTTTCATAATCATGATGTGCCGTTCTGGCCTGTTTACTTAATCGTGCCACGTCGTGCCATGCCATTTTGTAATTGTGTCGTGCCCGTGCTGGAACATCTCCAAGTTTCGTCAAATTTTTTTGTATACTCTAGCCATGTTTCGTCGGGAAAAAATTTATATATCTAATAACTATAGCTATATTAACTTATTAAAAAGTATATAACATATAATTCAAATTTTTTTGTATAATCTAGCGGAGTTTTGGCGTATTGAGATTTGCAAAATAATAAAATTGACTTATTTTTTAGTATAATCTAGCAGAGTTTTGGCATATTGAGATTCACAAAATATTAAAATTGACTTATTTTATAGTATAATCTAGTTGAGTTTTGACATATTGAGATTCGCAAAACTATATAACATATAATTAGAAAACTTATCCATAAAAATTAATTTTTTTTGGTAAATTAAAAATTAGTATTTGTTGTGTCGTGCCTTGAGCCGTGCCACGTCTAGCCCACTTGCGTGTTGTGCCGTGCCTGACCCCAATTTTGTGCCGTGCCAATCTAAAACCGTGCTCGTGTCATGCTGTGCCCCATTTAAAAGTACTGTGCCCGTATCAACCCGGCCCGTTTGACACCTCTACTCTTCTCCTACGAAAAATCTAGAGAGAGTTGAGAGAAGAAAGAGGTTGGAAAAATCTAGGGTTCCCACTAGGGGTGATTTTTGGTCGGTTTAGTTTTTGAGTTGTTCGGGACTGAACCGATCAGTTCGGGATAATTTAGCTGGGAACCAACCCTGACCGAAAAAAACAATGAACAACAGAGTTTTTTGTTTTGGTTTAAAATGGACGGCTTTGATTGATTGGTCCAAATAGGTATGGTATTGGGGTACTTCAGTTCTATTCGGTTTAGTTCGAAGAAATTTTTAGGAAACCAAGACTGAACCGAAAATTGATCGGTTCTGTTCGGTCCAAAGCGAAGTCGACCAAACCCATCCTTACCCCAGCCGAAAATCGAACTGATCAGTCGATTTTTTGTATCACCCCTAGGTCCCACAAACCTTTTGGCTATTGTTCTTTTGGGTCATAAGGTTGAAGATGTTTGTTTTACAAGAAAGGTAAAATCCTAACCCTTCCTCATGAAACTGTACGTGTAGGTAAGATATAGATCAAAAACAATTTTTCAAACCGTATTTTTTCTGCAATGGTTTAATCGAAACCAACAACTCAGCCAGTCCCAATATCGCTGGGAACCAGCATCATAGAAATGTGACACTATCACTGTCATCAATAACCCAAACTTCCTCTGTGTCCATGAAAACAGTACTACCGGCAAAAAAGACCAGACCACACCACAGTATTGTTGGGAAACGAATCCCAGAACCCAGTAATTACGCGTACAGATTAAACAACAAAAATAAACACAAACCCTACAAGGCGGAATTAGGGTTTACCTCTCATCCGTAGACACGAATGCTGGTTGACTTGTTTATTTTAGAACTTGACAGACCTAATTACTGTATGCAACAAGCTTTGCTCGACAGTACCTCATGATCTTCTGCCATATTCCCTTATATCATGTAGCCAAGTGTGGACTTCTACGTGATCTCTTTGTTCTCTCTCACAGCCTCTATTCTAATTTTCTGAATGACTGTTGTGTGACCTAGAGAACATAATGATATATTTATAGGGCTAGAGCAGGGACCTGAGGAGAAATAAATCTGGGCTCCTTCTGTAAATAAGAAAACCTAATCCCACCCGGATTCTATTCTTATTTCACAAATTATAATTCACACCACTAAAGAATTATAATTGCACTCCCATCTTTATCTCGATTATATTTCGAGCTCCACGTTATTAAATACTTATTAATCTCCCCACGTTAAGATTACAAATACCCGTTGATTAAATGTCGATTACTAACAAGTATAACAAGTTATAATCTCTGTATGACCTATAAATTGAAGTTTAGATAGTTCTGTTTTGCACCCTATTGCTGGTAGAACAAGATCTTTAGTGGTCCCCACACAAGCCTCTGTAAATTAGGGAGAGAACTTTAATATCCGTAGGGGGACATCAATTTCAGATTTCGACCTTTGAGATGGTTGAATCGGCATCGACAAATGAACATTATAGACCCAACAATTGATGAAAAGATGCAAAATTACGACGCGAAAGCACTAAAAGACCGTTTTTTTCATCTTTAGTACCCCCTCCGTCCCAAATTGGAAGTCCATTTTTGAAACACGTGCCATTTTTCGATTGTTATATCTTTCAATTTATAATGTTTTTCGTAATTATGAACACATTGTATTATAGAACTCGTCGAGAACTATCAAACAAGATCCATATTGAATATTTTTGGAGATTCATATTAAAAGATATAAGCGATTGAAAATAGCACGGATTTAAAAAATGAACATCTAATTTGGGACGGAGGGAGTAGATTTTTTGAACTGGTAATGATATTTTATTAATATGTTTATGATTTCTCTTTGAGACGAACAATTTAATAATTTATCTGAAAAATTTGACCCGATTCTAGTAAATATCGAAGGAAAAATAACTCAAAAGAACAGGACATAACCCAAAAAATATTACGCTGATTGGGATCTTTATAAATTAACTGATTTACACATCGAAGGGTATAAACTAATAAGGACCGTGTCAACTTTGCATTAAGATAAAAATATTTGTCGATTCATAAGGACCCTTACCAAATGAGATCTAAAACCACAAGTTGACTAGAGCGGGAATATAGCGTTGATCGAAGCGAACCTCAATTGTCAACTCTCTCTCTCTCTCTCTCTCTCTCTCTCTCTCTCTCTCTATATATATATATATATATATATATATATGTAAGTAATGTCTAGAACAGATGACCATTTATTCTCGCAGAAATCAGATATTTCTCAATTATTTGTTTCGCAAATATGTCCAATGAATACATAACAATACTTGAAGAGCAGGTGGAGGAACTCAAACGAAAGCTTGAAAAGAAGGAAGATGAAGATGACACAAAGATGTTGGAGGAACACAAAAAAGGACTTGAAAAGCAGAACGACCGTATTTTTGGTTTCCAAACAACAGCATTCCAACTTACAAACTGGTACTTTGCCTCACAGGCAGTCCTCTTTTCACCACTAGCTGGTACCTTATCCACCATGTCATGCCGGGACGTCTGGCTCCCCTTAGTGCTTTCTCTGGTACCTGCCATTTTCATCTTGTGTGCGTTAGGCTTCATAGGAAACCAGTATATAGAAGCCATTAAATACCGAGACCAAAGTTCTACGGCTTATGAGAGACTCGTGAGGAAGATGCTACATAAAAAGGCTAGGAACAACAATGAGCCCCCGATAGCCAACGAGCCCCCAATAGCCTACGAGCCCCCGATAGCTTCAGATTTTGAGCGAAAAAGTTTGGAAGTCATTTTTTTCTATGTATGCATGTTTGTTTTCTCTATCGTTGCCATAGTGATTGCTTTTGGCAGTTATTGGAGGATTTGCCTTAAATCCGAACATCATGTGGATGATGATGCTACATGGGTTAACGATGCAGTAGTTATAGAGGAAGAGCATCTTAGGCATTATGAGCCTAGGGTGGCAAAATCGTAATAATACAGTTGTGAAATTTTGTGTGGGCCCACTTGAGTCATTTTTCGGGTTGTTGTAGCTGTTTAGAGCTCCGAATGGCCAAATTTGCCGTTTTAGGAAAGATTTGAATTGCTAGTTACTTGGGCATGAAAAATCTGAATTAAGCTGTGCTTTTGGGAAACATCTTAGAATTTTCTTTACTTTCGTTTTTGCTATTAATAATTTCGTATTTTTCATTTTTGGTAATTTTTCGTTAATTATTAATTAGGAATTCCTTTCCGAAGCAAATCAATTAGAGTTTCAGTTTTTCCTATTTAATAAGTTGTAAGCCTTGAAGGCTCGGCAGTGATTGATTATTATTAAATGAAAATGAGTCTAGAGAGGTTTCTCTAAACTATTCAGTTTGTGTTTAATTATTGCACGTCTTTTCTGTAGTTCATAAAACAACGTCCTACGTAGTTAAGCTATTTGACGGAAGCATAAGATCAATCTGCCCTGAATCTTGATTTTAGTGCTACGGCGGTGATCACATCGATCTTAGGGCACCATGCATTATTTACCACCTGATGAAGAGGGAAATCCATAAATTGGTGTGCGCCACCACCTGAAGCATCAGAGACATGGTTGGTGTTTTTCCTTGAAACGGTGGCGATATGTTTGTTTCAGTTTTGGGAGTTCCTGGTTCTGTTGTTTTGTTGTTGTTGTTTGAGGTATGCCCCTTAGCACCTGTATGTTGTATGTCGAGGTTCGTTCAGTAGATTACTTAGATTATCTTTAATGAACTACCCAAAATTAAAAGGTTGCAAGTTGAATTTGTAAATATTTGCTTAAAAAAAAATGCTCCCATTGTAATAACCAAACTAAGTAACCTCTTAGCTGCTGACCAAATTTTGGCTATTGAATATCCAAAATTAGTAATCTTTTGCCAATAACCAAATCAGAATATTGGGCTAAATTCTAAAAGAAGTGGCCCAATAGGGCATTAGCCCAAGTTAAGTGGCCGAAACGTGTAGAGTAAATTAACGAAGATTTTGTTAGGAATTTATACCGAAGCAATTAATGCTTTTGTGTAATTAATGGATTAATTATTTATTAACTAGTTTTAGGAAGCTGCTTCCATAGCACCCCTTTTTTGGGGATAACATATCATGACCCCTGTTGAGAACCCTTAGGCCTCGTTCAATAGTCAATAAAGAGAATTTTAATTAGGCATCCTATCTAAAAATCTTATTTATGTTCTCATCCCTGATGTCATCGCTAGTTATGTTTACATCTTGAAATTGTATAGTCTGACCATTGTGCCCTTATTAACTCTCCCTAAACACCATTTAATAAATTATATTGATACCATTTATAGATTTTCCTTATTTATATCATTACCTATATGCAGTTGTACTATCTCCACAAAATCAGTTGATTGACGTGGTAAAGGAAAAATTCCCTTTTTTCCAGCCTTAAAACAAGGAAAGGCTAAGTTAGTTATTTGAACCTCACCACTTCCCATATCATTTCAATTTTCAAACCAAAAATTAATTCTACACACGGCTGATCATCTCCTTCTCTCTGTGTCTCATATTACTTCTTTTTTTTTTTTTTCGGATCAGCAAACTCATGAAGAATTAAGGCGGTGACAACATCCATTAACGCCATTATTTTACTGATCCAAATGAAGAAAAAAGCAATCCAAAAGTAGGAGTACATCCCCCATCAATACTGAATTCACAACCGGATGGTCGCAACCGGCTAGCTCACAAGGTGCACAACCGCCGAACTCGAAATTGATCGATCTCGGCGGCGATGAAAAAACCTAATGAGTAATCTCGATCGATCTCGCAATCTTATTTGATTACTTTCCTTTGTTTTCTTTTGTATGGTGGTGGTGAGTTTCAGATTTTGTTAATGGCGATATTTTTTTTTCCGATTTAACGGTGGAGTTTTTTTTCCCGATTCAAGGTGGGTGTTCTTTTTTGATACAGTAATAATGGTAAATCAAAAAACATATTCACATGTGCTTTAAAAGATGGTTATTCTGTACAACGAATATGGTTTATTGATTTACCACTTTTACCATATTCACATGTAGATGTTATTGCGTACAGTAAATATTGTTTATTAATGTACCATGTTTTCATGTATAAAATGGTTGACCGAAATAGGAAGGACTACATGTGGCTTTATGGTGCATTAATCAAACATGTTTTCATGGTTTTGGCTTGCATTGTGGATTTATGGTGCATTAATCTATCATATGTTTCATAGTATTTTTTATATGGCGCATTAATCTACCATGTTTTTATATGCAATCTGACTTTTATGCTTAGACTACATATACCTATTTTTTATGGTGCATTAAAAATGACATGATTATTTATTTTCAATTTTATTTCGAGATTATAGGTTTGTGTGTGTGTGTGAGAGAGAGAGAGAGAGAGAGAGAGAGAGAGAGAGAGAGAAATTAGGAAAGATAAGGAGAGAGAAATATTAGGAAATTAGGAGAGAGAAATATTAGAAAAATTAGGAGGTAAATATTAGGAAAATTAGGAGAGAGAAAGGATATTTTGGGGTTTATTTGAATTTCAGGATGGAATCATAAATATTTAAATCTCACAGGATGGAATCATAATGATCTTTTTTGTACAGGATGCCTAATTAACTCACCCATAAATTATAGGAAAGGATCGGAAAAGTAACTTTTGATCCCATAACTTTTTGGGTGTTCAGTTACCAGGAAAATAATAAGACCCACAAAAATATTTTTCCTACTAGGACTCACTTTCTCTCTAAATGCATCCTAGAAAAAAGAAGAAATTATGTGTCAGGGGAAAGTTTGCTCTTGCTAATTACAATTTCCTGGAAAAATCCTTTACAAAGTGAACATTCACAGGAAAGTAAATTTTCCTTTCCTTTACTCGACTTCATTTCACTTTTCTCAGAATTAACTTTCTTGCGTAACATTCTTGACAAATGAACGGAGCCTTAGATCTTGTATATGCAATCTCAGATATTGTATTTTTGATTGGAAAATAATGGCAACCTGTTCCCAACCGGTTACCTTTTGGATGAAAAAAAAATGTCTTTCACTAGATCGAGGAACTAACCATGGTTAGCATTTAATTCGTCTCTCTCTCTCCCCTCCGAAGAAATGAAGCAAAGTTGAACTATATCCAAAGTAAGTTGTAGGTGCGGTGTCGCCGAGTAAGAGGTGTACAAGAAGATCGGAACACCAAGATCCCTGTTGTTTCTACGTTGGAGTGGGTATGGGTAATTTAATTAATTCCCAAATCGTACCTCATTCACATTGTTTACGGGTATTTTGTTTCTGCGTCTCCAATTTAATTTAAGGAGGGTAATGATTTTGGGTTTTGTGCATTCTGGTCTTGAGGCAAATCGATACGACTTGCGGATATTTCTTGGGTTGATCTTTTAAATGGTTCATGTCCTCAACTTTTTCACCTATAAAACCAAGATTTAGAATACGGGTTTCATGCATATTCTCACCTAATCCCACCACACAAATATGGCAGATAAGAAACTCATCCTAACAGATGAGCAGATAGAAGCAATTGCAAACAGATTGAAGCATCTCTTAGCACATCTTAGTGCTGAAACAAGGCTTGAGATGCAAACCCTCCGTGCTCAAATAGATACCCTAACTACTACAACAAATTCTCCTTCTTGCTACAAAAATAATTCCCACAAAATAAATTTTGTCACTGAAAATATGCGGAAGCGTTCAATTTACTCCGAGATAAAAATTACCAATTTATGAGAAAAATAACCGATTAAAAATTATTAAATTAGAACTGGTTAACTATCTTGCCAATTCAGACCAAATCACAAGTAATAGAGAGAAAATAAAATGGAGACAGGAGATGCACGATTTACGTGGAAAAACTTAGGGTCCTAAATAACCCTAAGCCAAAACCACGGCCTAACACTACTGCTTTATTCTATTAATAAAAAAGAAGTACAGATTGCGAAATCGTAAAACCTTACCCCCAAGCCTTTACCTATTTTCGCCAATCTCCGATGCTCCCAGAGCTTCTTCAAGATTCAATAGATGAACCACAAACTTCACGCCCGAGTGATCGTGTCAAAATCAAAATAATTATAACCCGTAAAATGCGTAAAATGGATTTAGTAGTAAAATGGGCGTACGGGTGTCGAACCACAGGGACTAAGTGTTACTTTCAATTTTAAAACTGATTTTCAAAGTGACTTAAAAATGAAGATTTTTGTGATTTTAATTTAGAGCTAATTAAATAAAAAGAGAATTTAGATTTTCAGTTTTTTTAGTGAATGAGAGGAAGCTTAGGGTATCGGTTTCACCACTAACTTTGCATTCAATGGTTTACAAACTTTGTAACAATCTCGTGACTACACCAATTAATGTGGTAGTGATGTACTCCCAGCTACAAGCCGAAGTACTATCGTCCAGAAATTCAAATATAAGTGAACTAAAAATACACCATCTTAGATGAGCACGGCCTGTCTACGCTAAACTAGGGTCATAGGCACAACCCGTCTCATCTCAAGCAAAGCATAATTTTAACTCCCTTAATATTTGGTATCTTGAAAACAATTGCATAACCGTTGTATTTATAATCACAGAAAATAAATACAACATACACTGAATTTTACAATGAAGTTTACTTGGAACAAAGTCTGGATTATACAATCACCACATCTTATTGGTCTAGCCACAAAATATAATTACAAAAGAAAATAAACCATAGTTACAAAGTTAGGGCTTACCAATACCCTAAAAAAGGATTTAGCCGGCCATGGAGCTACTGATCAGGGCCATGAAAAATGGCAGAGGAGTTTCTAGTTTTCTGCTTTCAATTCTCTCTGTTGTCCGCTCTCTCTGTTTCTGAATATCTCCCCCTCCAGGACCCTTTCAATGTAGCCGAGCTGCTCTTTTTATAAGACAAAAGAGAAGACAAAAGCATTTATTTCCCTCATGCCATTTGAGACTTTTGCGCGTAACCAATATCTCTCCCACCAGATTATCCCTTTGAATAATCAATCAATTTGATACACTGGGATTGTTCTCACATGGGATTGATAAATCAATTGGTGGGCCACTGGATTTCCTTTTGTTGAAAATCAAACGCAGAGCTTCACTGAGATTTGAATAATCAGCTCCACCGGGTTGCGATCACCTCGACTAATTTTCGAAATGGAGTCCGATCGAGGCTCAGGAACAGTCAAACTTCTTATTTTAATGCCTGGAATAATCTGGTATGATGCATGTAATTAATGCACTTGACATGTGAATCGTGGGGCAGAATCTGATGTCAAAAGGACTCCACAAGAATCCCATTTATAATTCAATTCCCCAGCCACCTTCCACGTTTTCTTCTTTAATTGGCTACTGACATTGATTTATTAAATCAATGGGTTGTTCATCCACATCCAAATTGGCAGAGTTCGGTCGGGCAGTGGTAATCCGGAAGGTGAGCTGGAAAAATGATCCAGTGCCATGCTCTTGCGCGTAACGCAACTTACTTGATTTAAGGCCAAATGTGGTATCCTTCTCCTGGAATCTACAATTACAAAAATATAACAAAGACATTAAATAATAATAAAAAGGGACATAACAAATGTGAATTAAGCGGCCTAAATATATACATTTCGGCACTTATCACACCCCCCAACTTACATTTTGCTAGTCCTCGAGCAAAACAAAAGGAAAAACAAGACAAACTACACTAATATATATCCTGTGTCGGAGGATCAACGATTGCATTTAGCATATGCAACAAGCCTTTTAAATCCCTAGGCGGCTCTAGTAGGACGAGTGAAATCTCGTGAGGGTTTTTAGCAGTGATTACCCACAAAACACAACGGAATCGGATACTTTAAATGCAAGTCATATCCAACCGGCAACCTCTCCTAGTACCACAACATCGGCCGAGCAAGTCAAAGGCAAGATACTTCATTCATACAAAGAGTTAAACAAGTGAACTTCTTATCCAGATTTAGCACAAAAATCAATCCTCTTACCTACGGCCGGATAGAGAATTTTCACATGGCATGCGTGTAAGTGGAAACCACACATAAACATTCACTAATCTTGAAAACAGTTCACACACCACTGATAGCTCGTTATTTCTCTTTATTCAAATGAGTCATTTTTTTTTTCTTCTTTTTCATTTTTTTTTCATGTGGTTGTGCAATGCCTGGACCTCTCGGGCTTTCTAATTGACCCTTTTAGCGAGCGTTAGGTCGGCCATCCCTAAGCCAATTGGCCCTAGGGTACCAGGTTTTGAGAGACCCCTTGGACTTAATTACTCGAGTCAAAAAGGCTTTATGTTGAGATCCAAGCTAACCACTTTCAACAATGCCTTCACAAGGTCTATCCATCTTTTGACGCGAACAATACGGTGGGAGCAAACTCCGATTGCCCGGTTACTCAATGAACGCCCGGATAAACATTAACAATACAACACGGCATTATCTTTTTATTACTTTTTTTTTTTTAAACAAAGAAAGGGGCTTCAAGAATTCCACAGACAAGTCAATTTACACCGAGGTATCAATGACACGTAAACCAAATTCAAAGCCAGTGAATGCCTAAGTGGAATAGTGTGCGTGCATAAGCATTAATTCAAGTGAGCATACGCTATCCAACTATAGATAATACGGCTTAACCAAGTGCTTCCCTTTAATGTCATGTTCACAAGCTTAAGTCTATCCATGAAATCGTATCGAGACTCGGTCTCACACAACAAACACCATAGCACTAATCAGGAGCCATCACTTAAAGTAAGCACACACAAGTATCCAAATTCCTTAATCATTTTTTTTAATTTTTCCAATTTTTCTCAATTTTTTTTTTCTTTTTGTTTTTTCGTTTTTTTTTTTGTTTGTTTTTTGAAATTTCAAGATTCTTAATGTACACAAAACACGAAGTATACTCTCCCCCCAACTTGAATGACATTGTCCCCAATGGCATATGTAAAAGATAATTTGGAAGTGAAAATGGATAGGGACGAAGAGATATCACCTCAGAGAGCCAAAACTGAAAAACAAAAATTCTACTCCGCCAAACCGTTGACCGGCGATACCTGCAAATAAACTATATATACAAAAGAAAAGGCAGAATCACAAAAGTTTTATTTTTATTTTTATTTTATTTTTTTATAGCAGGAATAATAAAAATCAATCTCGTGGAATGTCAACCACCTTATACCTCGACCAAGTTTGAGGATTTTCCGCCACTGACTCCTTTCGTCATTGGTACTACTTCCAAGGTTCACTCCTTCGGTCTTCTTCACGAAACTATAGCTAGTCACACAGGATCATAGTTAGGATTTTATTGGCCTTACAACCGTACACGTAATGACACTCATGCTTAGGGCTCCTGAATGCCTCACTCACCCCAACGACAAACCCAAGCTATCAAGGCTGGTGTGGTAGCATGCTTACCCTGCAAAAAGACTTAAGGACCAACTACCTACTAAGAGTCAAATGACCATCGTTACTCATATTTACAGAAAACTATTAACAATGCCCTTACTGACCGGAGCTGGGAATTTTTTTAAACTTGAGCAAATTACCACGGGTACTACTTTTCTGCCTAGCCAAAGATTATGTTCGACCAGGTGGCTATACCAGACCTTCAACCTCACGAATCAGACTCGGGCTCCGGCACTCGCAACTGCAAGTTGTCAACACAGTGAAGTGGCAACAACCAGGTCCGGCTACCAAAAATATTGTTCAAGCACAAGGGTAGACTAGATCTACCAACTGAACATACTCAATTATCTCCCCATTGGATATGCCATCAACATACGGTTTCAACCGCTGGCCATTAACTTTGAACATGCTGCCAGTAGTGGGGTTCTAAATCTCAACTGCTCCGTGAGAGAACACCTGAGTAACGATGAATGGACCATCCCACCTAGACCTTAACTTACCAGGAAAAAGACGCAACTTGGAGTTGAAAAGCCAAACCTTTTGGTCAGGCTCAAAGGACTTTCGACGAATATGTTTATCATGAAAAGCTTTCATCCTGGCCTTGTAAATTTTAGCATTGTCATAAGAATCATTGCGAATTTCTTCAAGATCATTAAGTTGCAGTGTATGATTAGAACCAGTAGCACCCATATCAAAGTTAAACCTTCTTACAGCCCAAAATGCTCAATATTCTAATTCAACTGGTAAATGACAAGCTTTGCCAAACACTAACCGGTAAGGGGACATCCCAATGGGTGTCTTGTAGGCCGTGCGGTAGGCCCACAGAGCATCATCTAATCTTAGAGACCAATCCTTTTGGTCAGGTCTCACTGTTTTCTCCAAAATACTCTTTACTTCCCGGTTTGACACTTCGACTTGACCACTAGTTTGGGGATGATATGGAGTGGTGACTTTGTGGGTGATTGAGTATTTACGAACAAGTGCCGCAAAATGCCTATTTATGAAATGGGTTCCATTATCACTGATGATAGCCCGAGGAAAGCCAAACCGACTAAAAATGTTGCTTTGAAGGAATTGGACCACAACTTTGTGGTGTGGTCATTAGTCTTTGTGGCTACCGCTTCAACCCATTTGGAGACATAGTCTACAGCCAAAAGGATATACTCAAACCTGAATGAAGGTGGAAAGGGACCCATGAAGTCAATACCCCACACATCAAAAACTTCGACAATAAGAATGGGGGTAAGTGGCATCATCTCACGACGTGCCAAATTTCCGGTTTGTTGACATCGCAAGCAAGCTTGACAAAATGCATGTGCATCTTTAAAGATGGTTGGCCAATAAAAGCCACTTTGTAAGATCTTGGCGGCAGTCTTTTTGCCACTGAAATGACCACCACAGGCAAGAGAGTGACAAAAGGTAAGAATGCCATGAAATTCACTCTCAGGGACACACCGACGAATGATTTGGTCAGGGCAGTACTTGAACAATTCTGGATCCTCCCAAAAGTAGGATTTGACTTGTGAAAAGAATCGGTCCTTTTCTTGTTTGGACCAATGACAAGGAATGTGCCACAGGGCAAGATAGTTCACTATGTGAGCAAACCACGGAGGATTGGTTTGTGCGACCCCAAAAAGTTGTTCGTCAGGAAATGAATCTTTCAATGGAACGAGGTCATCCGAATGCTCAACAAGGATCCTTGACAGATGATCTGCTACTGAATTTTCAGAACCCTTTTTGTCCCGAATTTCATAATCAAACTCTTGGAGCAAAAGAACCCACCTAATCAACCTAGGCTTGGTCTCTTTCTTTGAAAGCAAATACCGCAAGGCGGCATGGTCAGTGTACACCAAGACTTTCGAGCCTAAGAGATAGGATCGGAATTTATCCAAGGAAAAGACCACTGCTAGCAATTCTTTCTCAATTGTGGTATAATTCAGTTGAGCTTCCGAGAGTGTCTTACTAGCGTAGTAAATCACATGAGGGACTTTATTCACACGCTGGCCCAGAACTGCACCAACTGCATAATCGGATGCATCACACATGATCTCAAATGGTAGAGACCAATCTGGAGATTGCAAGATGGGGGCTGACGTGAGAAGTGAGCGAAGCTTTTCGAAAGCGTGCATGCACGCCTCATCAAAGACGAATGGTGCATCTTTGACAAGAAGAGAACACAAGGGTCTGGAAATCTTACTGAAATCCTTTATGAAGCGTCTATAGAAGCCCGCATGACCGAGGAAAGAACGGATTTGCTTGACAAAATTTGGAGGTGGAAGTTTAGAAATGAGATCAACTTTTGCCTTATTAACTTCTATGCCTCTCTTAGACACAATGTGACCTAAGACAATTCCTTCTTGTACCATGAAATGACTCTTTTCACAACTCAACACTAGATTGGTTTCCATACAACGTTGAAGCACTTTTGTAAGATTTCGGAGACAATCATCAAAAGTAGAGCCAAACACAGAAAAATCATCCATGAAGACCTCAAGGAAATTCTCAACCATGTTTGAGAATATTGCCATCATACACCTTTGAAAAGTTGCAAGTGCATTACATAAGCCAAACGGCATACGCCGATATGCAAATGTGCCAAAGGGACAAGTGAAGGTGGTCTTTTTTTGATCCTCGGGATAAACAGGAACTTGGTTGTATCCTGAATACCCATCTAGGAAACAATAATAGCTCTGACCAGCCAATCTTTCAAGGATTTGATCAATGAATGGCAAAGGGAAGTGATCTTTTCTGGTCATGGAATTCAACTTCCTATAGTCAATACATACTCTCCAACCAGTGGTCACACGGGTAGGGACTAACTCACCCTTATCATTTTCAACCACTGTAATGCCAGACTTCTTTGGCACCATTTGAATAGGACTCACCCATTGACTATCTGATATGGGGTAAATGATACCCGCATCAAGCAATTTGACCACTTCCTTCATCACAACCTCTTTCATGTTTGGATTTAACCTTCGTTGCATCTCCCGACTGGGTTTTGCATTTTCCTCACAATAAATGCGATGCATGCATACTGAGGGAGCTATGCCTTTCAAATCAGCTATGGAGCATCCAATTGCTCTTTTGTGCTGACTGAGCACCTGTAAGAGTTGACTCTCTTGGTTAGTGGTCAAGCTAGAGGAAATGATTACTGGAAGGTTTCCTTCTGGGTCTAGGAAGGCATACTTAAGCGTAGCCGGGAGTGGCTTCAACTCAAGTTTGGGTGCAGACTCAATTGAGGGCAATGCAGGCTCACTAGACAGTTCGGGTAATGGCTCAAATGGAACTTTCCATGGTGGAAAGTCTACAAAGGATGCTGATTGTAGTAAGGAATTGACCTCTTCAATGGACTGATCAACATCAAAACTGTTAGAGTCAAAGTAGGAAAGACAGGTCTCCAGAGGATCATCGGCTAGAGTGTAAGGAAGTGCCTCAGCAACCAAGTCTTCAATTTCATCGACTGCAAAACAGTCTTCTTCCCTTTGAGGTTGTTGAGAGGCACTAAACACATTTAACCGCAACTTCATATTACCAAAGGAAACATCCATTACCCCAGTCCAACATTGAATGCTAGCATTAGCCGTAGCTAAGAAAGGTCAACCAAGGATGACAATAGTTTGCTTCCTAGGGTTGTGCACAGGTTCCATGTCAAGAACTAGAAAATCCACTGGAAAGTAGAATTTCTCAATCTGAACCAAGACATCCTCAATAATGCCACGGGGCAATTTGATGGATCTATCAGCTAATTGGAGGGTGACCGACGTGGGTTTCAACTCACCAAGTCCAAATTGTTCATACACTGAATAAGGGAGTATGTTCACACTCGCTCCCAAGTCTAAGAGTGCTCTATCTATAGAATGATTGCCAATGATGCAAGAGATAGTAGGAGCACCAGGATCCTTGAATTTGGGAGGCGTGTTGTGCTGCAGAATTGAGCTCACCTGTTTAGTAACAAGAATGGGCTTTGAAACATAAGCTCGAGACTTCTGCTTTTGGGTGCACAGATCTTTCAAAAACTTGGCATAGGATGGGACTTGCATGATAGCATCAAGAAGAGGAAGATTGATTTTGACTTGCATGATAGCATCTCTTCCATTTTGGCACTTTTCTTAGCAAAGGGTGAAGGTGTATCAAGACAAGTGGGAAAAGGTGCTTTTGGAATGTATGGTGGCGGAGTAGGGCTTAGCGGAGATGGAGGGGAATCATCTTCCTTAGTCACAGAAGCATCAGGGACAGATGGAGACACTTTCTCAATTATTTTTTCTTTCTCAGGACGAGTCTCTACTTCCCTCTTGTTTCTAAGGGTGACTACAAGTTTTGCTTGCTCATGGAAAGAACCACTTGCATGAGAATTTTCGACCACATACTGTCCCTTAGGATTGCTTTCTGGCTGGCTTGGTAACTTTCCCTCAGCACGTTTACTGAGTGCATTAGCAAGTTGGCCCACCTGGGCCTCAAGTTTTGAAATGGACTGGGTGTGGGAATGGAGTAGCTGGGTGTTAGCCTCTAGCCCTTGAAGAGCTTGTAACACTTTGTCCTCAAAAGATGAGTTTCTTTGAGGTGGAGGGACGGAAGGCTGTTGCGGCAAAGCAGAACCGTAGGCCGAAGGATTAGGAAAATTTTGCCTTTGGGGAAAAGAATTACCCTGACCCTGTTGTCTCCAGGAGAGATTGGGGTGATTTCTCCATCCTGGGTTGTAAGTGTTGGAAAATGGATCATTTCCCGGTCTAGGGAATCCCTGAGCCAAATTGACTTGCTCTTGGACATACTCTGGATACTGGGAAGCAATGGGACAATCACTCATTGAGTGACTTGGACTGGAGCATAAAGCACATGCCTCTTGGAAAGCATTAGGCTGAGAAGAAGAAGAAGGGACTTGACCAACTGAGAGTAGCTAGTCAAGTTTACGAGTCAAGACGGCCACTTGATCAGAAAGGTCATTGGATTGTTTAATCTCATAGACTCCCCTTTGTGAACTAAATGAAGGTCTCTCAGTCCTAGAGGCAGAAGCATGGTGTTGGGAATTTTCACTGAGGTTGTCAAACAATTCCCATGCTTCGTTTTCATTTTTCAGCATGAATGTGCCACTACAAGAAGCGTCAACCATTTGACGGTTACGTTCACTTAAGCCATCATAAAAGCATTGGACAAGTTGCCACTTTGGCACTGCATGATGAGGGCACCGACGAATGATGTCTCGAAACCTTTCCCAAGTTTCATGGAATTGTTCAGTATCATGTTGAGAGAAAGTGGTGATATCTCTCCTGATTTTATTTGTTTTGCCTATGGGAAAGTATTTTTTGAGAAACTCTTGTTGCATTTGTGCCCATGTAGAGATAGTGCCTGCTTCCAAGGAATTGAACCAATGTTTGGCTTTATCCTTAAGTGAAAAAGGAAAAAGCCTCAGCCTAAGAGCATCATCAGTGAAGTTTGGGATTTTGAATGTGGAGCAGATTTCTAGGAATTCATCCAAGTGCTTGTATGGGTCCTCGTTATTAAGTCCATAGAATGATGGGAGCATCTGAATAATGTTGGACTTAATCTCATATTGAGTTGCCTGGACATCGGGCAATCGAATGCAGGAGGGTGATGTGTATACTGAGGGAATAAAGTACTCCCTCAATTGTTTAGTGAGTGGCGGATCATTAGGATCTCCTTCCATGGCCATTGATTCAAAAGGTTCTACGAGATCCCTAATGCGATTTTTGGCTCGACTCTTCCTAGCAGTTCTCTCTAACTCAGAGTCAATCGGAACTAACTCAGGAGTAATAGATTGACACCCGTGCATAAAACATAAAACACACACAAACTCTAAAGACTCTCCTAATTTTTTTGCGAAGGAACGGGTGATGAAATCCCGGGCCTCTTGTTAGAGCTCTTTTTTTTTTTTCCGGAGCACCTGCGAGCGCTGCAATAACAAACGTTACAAAACAAACAGATTATAGGCGGTTGAACCTGCCGTAAAAGAAATAAGAGGGGTTTTTGAAGTACCGACCTCTATAAAAAAATAATAATAATAATAATAATAAATGAAAAGGTGAGAGAGATTAATCTCCACACAAAAGAAAAGTATATATACACTATAGATACTGACAGCAAGTAAATGGAGGGGTTAACCTCCAAGGTTAGAAATTAGAAGTTCGTAAAAAAAAAAGAAAAAGAAGAGAGGCGGAAAACCGACCCCTGTAGTTAGAAATTAGTAGTCCAATTGTCCAAAGTCCAAAGTCCACTTGTCCTCTACAAAGTAATGTTACACGGCTGGGATAGGAAAATCTACTGATTGAATTATTTTATTTCTGTTATATTATTTTATTTCTTTTTTTATTTAAGAAGAAAACAAATCAATTTCGAAATTCAAAGTAATTATCACAGTCCCCGGCAACGGCGCCAAAAATTTGATCGTGTCAAAATCAAAATAATTATAACCCGTAAAATGCGTAAAATGGATTTAGTAGTAAAATGGGCGTACGGGTGTCGAACCACAGGGACTAAGTGTTACTTTCAATTTTAAAACTGATTTTCAAAGTGACTTAAAAATGACGATTTTTGTGATTTTAATTTAGAGCTAATTAAATAAAAAGAGAATTTAGATTTTCAGGTTTTTTAGTGAATGAGAGGAAGCTTAGGGTATCGGTTTCACCACTAACTTTGCATTCAATGGTTTACAAACTTTGTAACAATCTCGTGACTACACCAATTAATGTGGTAGTGATGTACTCCCAGCTACAAGCCGAAGTACTATTGTCCAAAAATTCAAATATAAGTGAACTAAAAATACACCATCTTAGATGAGCACGGCCTGTCTACGCTAAATTAGGGTCATAGGCACAACCCGTCTCATCTCAAGCAAAGCATAATTTTAACTCCCTTAATATTTGGTATCTTGAAAACAATTGCATAACCATTGTATTTATAATCACAGAAAATAAATACAACATACACTGAATTTTACAATGAAGTTTACTTGGAACAAAGCCTGGATTATACAATCACCACATCTTATTGGTCTAGCCACAAAATATAATTACAAAAGAAAATAAACCATAGTTACAAAGTTAGGGCTTACCAATACCCTAAAAAAGGATTTAGCCGGCCATGGAGCTACTGATCAGGGCCATGAAAAATGGCAAAGGAGTTTCTAGTTTTCTGCTTTCAATTCTCTCTGTTGTCCGCTCTCTCTGTTTCTGAATATCTCCCCCTCCAGGACCCTTTCAATGCAGCCGAGCTGCTCTTCTTATAAGACAAAAGAGAAGACAAAAGCATTTGTTTCCCTCATGCCATTTGAGACTTTTGCGCGTAACCAATATCTCTCCCACCAGATTATCCCTTTGAATAATCAATCAATTTGATACACTGGGATTGTTTGCACATGGGATTGATAAATCAATTGGTGGGCCACTGAATTTCCTTTTGTTGAAAATCAAACGCAGAGCTTCACTGAGATTTGAATAATCAGTTCCACCGGGTTGCGATCACCTCGACTAATTTTCGAAATGGAGTCCGATCGAGGCTCAGGAACAGTCAAACTTCTTATTTTAATGCCTGGAATAATCTGGTATGATGCATGTAATTAATGTACTTGACATGTGAATCGTGGGGCAGAATCTGATGTCAAAAGGACTCCACAAGAATCCCATTTATAATTCAATTCCCCAGCCACCTTCCACGTTTTCTTCTTTAATTGGCTACTGACATTGATTTATTAAATCAATGGGTTGTTCATCCACATCCAAATTGGCAGAGTTCGGTCGGGCAGTGGTAATCCGGAAGGTGAGCTGGAAAAATGATCCAGTGCCATGCTCTTGCGCGTAACGCAACTTACTTGATTTAAGGCCAAATGTGGTATCCTTCTCCTGGAATCTACAATTACAAAAATATAACAAAGACATTAAATAAAAATAAAAAGGGACATAACAAATGTGAATTAAGCGGCCTAAATATATACATTTCGGCACTTATCACCGAGCTTCTTTAATAAGTTGGATTTATGAAGTAACATATTTAAAAAGAGACGGAGGGAGTAATATATTTGTCACTATAAATTTGTAGCATTAACGTTTAATTAAAGACATAAGGCTACAAAAAAAATTTGTCACAATAAAGCATATATAGCTACAAAAGATTTTGTCACAATAAAGCATATATAGCTACAAAAGATTGTCACTTTTTAAAAAAAATTCTAAACACAATTATCTTAAACCATTGTTTTCTACCAATAAATGCCATTATTTTAGTTTTTATCACTTTTATTAAAAAATTCTGAACTTTTTCACAATTACATTGCGTTTTACGGAATTTCTCTGGATTTTTATGAACATGGATTAGATTATTTGTACTAGGAATTAAGTTAATTGCATAGTTGTTAGACACTTCATCGGATGGAAAACATGAATTTCTCCAATGAATTTACATCTTGATGATAGGGATTACTAAAACCGATCGGGCCAAAAATTTACGTGAATGATTTAATCAATAAGCACAACGAAATCAATGATCCCGATCATCACAATTGTGTCGTGCTCGTGTTTCTAACACTTGATCAGACATAAAATATCATTTTCCTAATGATTTTGCATCTCGATGAAGGGGATTACTAAACCCGATCGGGCCAACAATTTACGTGAATAAATTAATCAATAAGCATAACGAAATCATTGATCTCGATTATCACGATCATGTGGGTAACGCTTTTTTTTTTTTGAACAGCAAAAAATTTATTAACCTTTGAAAACGAATTACAAAGATTAAAAAGATCCAAGAACAAGGCCTTAACGATGAAAGAAGGGAAGATCCACAGAGAAGACTCCCCTCACACCAAAAGACACAAGCTGCATGGAACCAAAAGGGAAATCACAACCTAAAGTTGGCAAGAAGCCAACCAAAACCCCCCAATAAGAAAACCCCCCAAAAAAACCAACAGAACCGCCTCAAAACAAACACCACCAACAACAACTTAGCTTGCAACAGAAAAACTACTTATGATCTCATCATCATCCCCCGAAAAATCTTCACCCAAGATCTTGCTAATAGACCGAAAAGCCTGAGCCGTATTAAGATGAATCCTGTTAATGTTATCAGAAGAAACAGATAATGCAGCAGCAGCTATAGCAGATCTGACAATAACGCTTTTTTTTTTTTTTCAATGACCCTTCTTCTTAGCTTTGGGAAATCCCAACCTTTTTTCAATCCTTTTCTGTTTCAATTTTCCTTTCCGAATATCTTCCACCGCATTAGTTGGATTGAGATCCACAACTAACTGGATACCTTCGACATTTTTCTCATTAAAAAATCCCACTTCGGAAAGATTCCAAAAGCCTTGATCAAAATTCACAACCTCCTCATCCTTGTCATTAACGGCTAAAGCGGTATCCTCTACTTCGAAAGAATTAGAAAGAATTGAATGTCTCACATCAACCAAATGACCCATATCATTAGCCATCGAGCAATCCACTTCCTCCTTAGTTTCACCAACCATTGAAGCACTAATAGGAGGTGAATCAATAGCTCTACTCCCAAACGAATTCTCCTGCCTCAAAATTGCATTATCCACTAGAGAATTATTTATAACTTGATGAAAGTTATTGGACAAACTATCTCCGATATCCAATCTTGCTTCTGCCTTCGCATCTTCCTCATAAGGATGTGAGAGATTCTCATACGCGGCTTGTCTACCTACCTCCACACTAGACGAAATTGGTTCCTCCTTTACCTGGACTCTATAACGGATATTATCAATCTCAATCTGAATAGAGGAGTCAATAGTAGACATAGTCTCAGTGGCAATAAGAACACGACCTTTTGTGAATGATAAACAATGCAAAGTGGAATCATCAACCTCCATGAAAACACCCCATTTCTCACCAATTTTCCTAAAAGATTCCAAATTCCAAATATTTCGTGGAATCCCCATACAGCTGAGCCAAACAAACCTTTCTGCCATAGCAACTTCACCCTGCCAAGGCTTAGTCTCACAAAACCATCTATGCAAACAGGAATCCTTAATTATGGCATCTCTCGCTTCCGTAGTCACAAAAGTAATGAGGATATATCCCCCCCCCCCCCCCCCATACTTCTAATGAGAGTCCCGTTAATTTTTTCCTTTTCGAAATCCATAATAATATTGTCCACCTCCATGAACTTGTGCAATTTGGCCACCATGCTTCTATCCAACCAATCATTACTTGATGGATCAAGTTTTAGAATGTCTGACTTTACTCCACTACTCATCCCATCTTTAGAGGAGCCTTTCAGCACTTGGGCAAAGGATAATTTACCACCCACCTCCTCACCTCTCAAGCCAGATTCAACACAAGGAAATGACGGACACTCACGTCCTTTGTTGACAACAAGAGCAGCAGTTTCCTTAGAATCCATGTAAGACTTCGAGTACTTATCTTTCACAATGTGATTGAAGCTAGCGAATTTGACAAAAAGTTTCCTATCGCTCAACCAAATCCCGTTCGCAACCAAATCCCGTTCGATTTGGATATAGCAAGATCAGCAGAAACAGCACAATCGTACCGAATAAAGCCAAATTTCCTCCCTGTCACCTTGCTCCTTTTCTGTGGAATGAAAACATCCCTAACAATGCCAAACTTGGTGAAAAAATTTCTGAGCCAAGCCTGACTAGTAAAATCCGGAAGGTTGTCAATAAACAGAGTGTGAACTTCCTTTGTCCCTCCTAAGTTCGGATTACCGTGACCCATGAATGAACTGGATAAGCGTTTGGTACCCACCACGGGGACCCAACCATCTTTAGGATTATCCATGAGAATCTCACGCACCAACACCTCCCAAAAGAAGCATGACAAGAACCAAACCCAAAAAGAACCCAGCAACCTCAACAACCAAAAGGAATCCAAAGATGAAGAGCACACAGAAATAAACTGAATAAGCCCCCCCAACCCAGACAAGCACAACAAAAAGCAGGGGGAAGACAAATGAGAGAGCGAAAAAAAAAAAGAGATGCCTCACAGCTAGCAAATCTAGAAGCGGCAGTGACAGCGCAGTGCGAATCGTCTACGAATTTGAGATAGAGCGCAAAACCAAACGATGATTCAGATCCGGATCGAGAGGAGAGGACTGGGACGGGCTGAGATGGCTGAGATGGGTCGCAACAGACTGAGATGGGCTGAGATGAGAGGAGAGGCAGGAGAAGACGGGCTGAGATGGGTCGAGAGGAGGAGGTCGGCCGGCGATGACCACCGGAGAGGCGCCACAAGGGAAGGTGAAAGGGTTAGGGTTTCATGAGGATGCAAGTCGCCAGAGCATACACGTACCTAGTGGCTAACACTTGATCTGACATAAAATATCATTTTCCTAATGATTTTGTGTCTCGATCGATGAAGGGGATTACTAAACCCGATCGGGCAAAAAATTTACGTGAATAAATTAATCAATAAGAACAACGAAATCAATGATCTCAATCATCATGGTTGTGTTGCAATCTTGTGGCTAACACATGATCGGACTAAAATATCATTTTCCTAATGATTTTGCGTCTCGATGAAGGGAATTTCTAAACCCAACCAAGTCAAAAGTTTACATGAATGATTTAATCACTAAACACAATGAAATCAACGATATGGATCGGCATAATTGTGTCGAGGTAGTGTGGCTACTGTATGTTCAACTATAACACAAGACTTAGTTTATTATAAAGCAAGTTGTATGTATAGATTCTAGAAGTCTTACCGAGTCTAGTTTTATAGTGGTGGATCTGAACCGTTAAGATTTCACGTTTTATTTCTTCAATCAGTTTCACCAAAATTTGAAATAATTTGACATCGATAACCACATGATTGGAAGGACATTAATTCGTTATTACGCATTAAAATCTCAGAGTGCACCAACTGAGCCCCACCTGAGTTCTTTATTTTGCCAAGTGTATATCTTTTTGATAATATGGATTTTATTATTTTTGTACCAGAATGAAGTTAATTGCATATTGTTAAACATTTGATTGGAAAAAAAATGTCATTTTATTAATGAATACACATTCCAATAAAGGGGCTTTCACAACTCGATTAAGCCAAAAATTTGCGTGACTAATTCCATCAATAAACACATTGAAATTTACGGGATCGATCTTTCAAATAAATATATTATTGTGGTTGTTACATATTACTCCCTCCGTCCCATATTTGTTGTCCAGTTGCACTATTCACTAGACCTCAAAAAAATAGTTATATGTTCAAATGTATAATGTTATATATATTCAATATGGATC
>CM037160.1:34521172-34571656 GCA_020921065.1 Vaccinium darrowii
TTGGACCTAGCAATTTATGTGGATCCATCCACCCATTTGTAAATTGCCCAAATCCATCCGCATTCAATTATGGGTGCTTGATGTCATGAATACATACACGATATTAAGATTGAAAGAATGAAAACTTTCATTTAAGAGTCTTTCTTCGACAATAACATGGTGTAGATGTCAATCATGCAAATAGGACACAAACTACAAATCACCCCCACATTCCAAAAATGCCTCCCCTAGCCCATGAAAGTGCCTAAACCCTCAAAACCCTATAAAAGTGCCTAAACCCCAAAACCGTTTGAAAGTGCCTAAACCTCCAAAACCGTATGAAAGTGCCAAAATTTCTAAACCCTATGAAACCGTTTGATATCTTAAGTGCCTAAACCCATTATACCCTACCCCAAAGAGTCTAAACCCCCTAAAATTGAACCCAAAAATTGAAGAGAAGGAAATCAATTTGTCGCACTCTATCAATTACTCCACGCAATGAGAGAGGAGAGAGAGAAAAATGACGTTCCATTAATTAATATGAGAGAGGAGAGACAGAGGATGAATCACGTGGCGGCTGGGCTTCAATTATAATCAATTTTATAATTGAATGCAAATTTAGGCTTGACAACTTCGTTGCGGGGTAAAATTCCTGTGAAAGCTCGTTGAAAATCTTTTGATGTTACTGTAATTCATGTCACACTAGTGATTAGCGATGATGATATGCTTGCCGTTGTGGTGAACCATGTTTGCCAAATGTCGGGCTTTTTTTATTTTATTTTTTTATCATTAAGGGTATGTTTGTCTAGTATTGTCCTTAAGCCCTCAAAAACTTTCAATTCATGTATTCAAAGTCTTAAAATAAGTTAGGTTGGACCAAAACCCATTAAAGCTCCCAAACTTAGACTTCTGGCCAATTGTCTGTTCTTTTTACTTATGCTAGGTCCATGCTATTGAGTATGCGTGTTTTTTCGTTTGCTTGCATGATTTGAATGACACTTCTCTTTATATCATGCTTAAGGATAAGTTTGCAAGTTTATAAATTTTGAGCGTGTTTTTCCGTTTGCTTGCATGATTTGAATGACACTTCTCTTTATATCATGCTTAAGGATAAGTTTGCAAGTTTATGAATTTTGAGCATTAAGCTTAGTTGGCACCTTTTGTGATCATCGAGTTATGCTACTTGTGTACATCATGAAGTGGTTGCTTGGCTCATATGAATATTATGCTCTTTTCTATTCATACACACTCTCTTGGGACTTGGCTCTTTCGGTGTCTAAGGGGTCCTTAATTCTTCCTTAATTCTTTCTTGTTTGAATTCTACCAAATGTTTGAGGCTTACCTTTAGATACTTTCCCCCATTGATTCTTTTCAAGCTAACCGTTAAGGGATTAGAGTGAAAGCTTCCCTCGTCGCATAAAAGAGTGAGATTGTCTTTCTTTTAGATTATATTAAAAAAAAAAGAAAAGAAAATTATTGATTTTTAAATGGAGTGATTCGTTGTACTTCCTTGAGATATATTTTTTAATTCCCTTTTCTTGATCTCGCACGATGGGTGAATGATTACCTAATCATTGTACCATCCTAGATTTGTGCGTTATTCTTAGAGTTCATAAGAATCGGCATTGCCACTGGGGTTTGTGCATTAAGTCTCAAGGACTCATGGTTTGACTTCATTCATCCATCTTGTGTGAATTCTCCTTGGGAATGGTTTAGGCATCTCATGGCATCTACAAGGGTCTTGGATCAAACTCACAGAGTTCACATTTTACACCTTGGTAGCATCGAGCATGGTATTCAGTTGTTTCTTGTAGTGCTTAATGATATATACATTTTGTGCATTGCTCTATGCTTGTCATTTGTCTTATCTAAGTTTCATGTTCATAATTCACATATTGTCACTCTTGTACCTTAGTATGATATGATGTGAGCTTGATTTCAATTCCTTATTTTTGCTTGAATGCTTGCTTGATCTCTCATTGTTCTTTTACCATTTTATGAGGGTGAGCAATGTTTTTAGGTGTTGAATGGTACATTGTGTACTTGAGTTCCATTGCTTAGATGTATTAGTGTTGGGTGGACCCATTTTGTGTGTCGGCATTAGGCCAGGGGCCAGGGGGAGTATTAATTTTAAAATGCATTATTGTATGTATGCTTGCATGATCATGCGAGAGTTGGTACTTTGTAAGGAAGAGATTGGTGTCATAGAGCATGATATTCACTTGAATCATGCATTACTTAATAATATACACGCGCAGTGCATTGCTCTATGCTTAACTCATCTTGATTTCCTTGTTCCAATGACCATAAATCGCATTTTACCTCTCTTATAATTTTAGCATGATGTTATTGTGAGCATGTTCTTAATGTCTTGTATTTGAATGTGTGCTTCATTGTTCATGTGACGGAGAGCTCATATGGGAGTCTCTTATTTCTAAGAGTATTGATTCTTGAAAGGGGGATTATTTTGGGGCATACTCTTTAGTAGGGTTGGCCCTGACTTTTGAGAGGCTTGAAGCGAATGTAAGAAATAGGGCCCTAGGATTTTTATCAAGAAAAATTCAATATATGTGGCTATAAAAGTTAAAAAGATCAATTAAATGTGGTATTTTAGTTTCATAATTTAACAAATATATATATATATATATATATATATATATATATATATATATATATATATATATATATATATATTTTTTTTTTTTTTACCATCAGAGGATTTTTTTTTCGAAGTACCGCTCATAGAATGTATTTCTAACTAATCATATTATTTTCTATAATTGTAAGAATACTATTTTTAACAATACTCCAAAGAATTAGTATTAGTTTTAAGTATTTTCTATTGAAATTTGTTGATTCAAAACAAATTATTTTGGCTTATTTATTATTGTCAAAAGTGATCTATTTGTGAATTTGATATTAAAAGTTAAACATAAAATTAAGATAAATTAAAGAAAATTTAAAAAGAAACTTATCAAAATATGGTTTGCAAAATATTTAAACCTTGAACTTGAGTAACATCTACTACTAAAAAAGATTTATTAATTTATGTCATGTATGCTAATCCTATGAAGGAAACTAAAGAAAAAAAAATTACCCACAAAGCAATGGCCTTGCCGTGAATTGAACCTGAGACACTTTGCTTATGGTAACAACCAGCGTGACAAGATCACACTTTGTGTTTTTTGACTGATAATTTATATATATTATAAAAACATCTTCTATCAGAATGAGCCCCTATTTTTTTGCTTAAATTACGGGCCTAAAGCCGCCGCACCTCCGGCTTCACCTCAGGGCCGGTCCTGCTCTTTAGTCTTTTCTCTTATTAACCATTGGTGCGGTTAGAGTCTTTGTTTATATGCTAGCGTATTCAAATACTGCTTTGTCTTTTATTTTTCTGAACTTGCAACGCGCTACAATTGCACTGTAGACCAGAATATAATTTCCTTCTCCTTTTTTATTTTCTCTGAACTCGCCTCGCAACCTGAAGAGCATCTCAGCATCCTTAATGGCCTAATCAAAATTGGATAACCAAAAGTTGACATATCATCTTTTGGTTATTTATTTAGAGGTTGCTAAAGTTAGCAATGTGAAGTCCCACATTGATGTTTTTTTGTTCATAATAAAAAACAATGGAACCTCCATCACTTCTGCAAATTTGGATAAACAAAACTTTGCCACATTACTTTTCCAAACTACAAAAAATAGTTTTTGAAACACTGGTCTTTCTCAAAAAAAAAAAAAAAAAAAAGTTTTCCAATAAAAACTGTTCTTGAAGAAACATTTTTTTTTTTTTTGAGTAAAACCAATGTTTGAGAACATAATAAAAACTGTTTTTTCAAAAATAATTGAAAAAGCATTTCTTTTAAAAGTAATTGAAAAAATAGTTTTTAGAAAATAGTTTTGTAAAAAAATGTTTAAAAAAACATTATTTTGAAAGAAAAAACAATTTTTACAAGTTTTCTGTAAACATAATTTTAAAAAATAGATTTTGAAAAAAAAAACTGTTTCTAAAAATAAATTTCTAAAAACATTGTTGAGAGAGAGAGAGAGAGAGAGAGAGAGAGAGAGAGAGAAGGAAAGAGAGACGATTTTTTTCATTTTGTGTAATGATAGGTGTCCTTGACTGGGTAGATGTGGGATCTACTAAATTTTGGTTGTTACCAAAATGTTGCTAGTTTTGGTTATCCAATGGCCAAATTTGGTTAGTTGCTAAGTTTGGTTATTCCATTACGAGCACCTTTTTGAACAAACATTGTTAATCTTAGCAATCTTTTGATTTTGGTTAGGCTATTGTGGATGTAGGGATGACAATTTCCCTGTATTCAATGGATACCCACCCGCCCAGCTCATATGGAGGTGGAGTTTATTCAAAAAATTCCCCAATAGTAGCGGGTATGGTGGGATTTAAAAAATACCCGCTTGGATTTGGAGCGGGTATGATTTTGTTATTCCCACCCTCGAATCCCCGTATCCAGTTTTATATACTATATAAATTATACATATGCATGTCGGTAGAAAATAATCATGAGCATTATTTACTTATAGAAGTAATTACTTGTAGAGCAAATCATGTCAATTACTACATTTTATAAACTATAAATATTTTATTAAGAATATCATTACAGATTCTAGCTCCTAAAATGATATTCTTGCTATATTTTGCTCTTTCATTTTATTTTTTAAAATTTATTGGCTTGTCTCTTTATGAAACTTAGAAATTGATGTTTGCTTGGATTGATTTTTGATTGCACGACTGTTATTTTTCTACATTTGTGGTTAAAATAAGATAATTTGAATTTTTTTTTTTACTTTATATTTTTGTTGGTTGAAATTATCGAGTTTGTACTTTGGTTTCATTATTGACTTCTTATATATTTTGGTTTGAATATGGGTATATTTGAGAAAACTCCAATATTCAACGGGATGTGGGTTTGGTGCTTTATTTAATATCCCCAGTAGGAATTTGAGCAGGGATGATAAAAAAACTCTCCAATTGAGGATGAGAAATAAAATAGGATTCTCCCATCTATACCTTGTTGCCATTCCTATGTGAATGCTCTGAAGCGCCATCATTGGCTGATAATGTGACGTGGCCTCATCGCGCAGATGACGTCAGCCGTCCTTCGACGCAAAATATCAATCCCCATTAACCTTTGTACTGCCTTACTAAAGACCATGTGCTATTGGACAACTTACCTTTGACAGCTCAGTTTTTAACAGAACCTTTGACAGCTCCAAATCACACAACTGCATGCGTACCTTAGCAATGAAGGCCACAACTTCACAGCTACCCCCTGGAAAATATTCAATGCCCTAGAAATTGCCCATGCGTCATAAATTTGGAAAACAAACATAATAATGCTATGTGTACACCACAAACGCACACTAAATATATACCAAGCTGACTCTTACATGAATAGATGAAAGACTCTAACTCTTAGAGCATCCTTATTTGGAGTACAAAAATTTTCACCAAATTGAACTTTAAAAACACTTTTTATAAATTAGCAAGTCACTTTATCAAAAACTCACAAAATCAGACTCTCTATTTTAACTTTACTATATTAAACTATTCTCCTCAAATCTAAACAAAAAAAAAAAATCCCTAATCTCTCCGCCTGGGGAGATGTTCCAGTCCAAAAGAGTGAAGTAGTGGCCACGTGTCATGACAACCCCCCCAAGCCATTTAACATTTCCCCCCAACCATACACACACACACACACACACACACACACACACGTCGCCTCGTGTCCCCCCCTTTTCCCCTCTCTCCTGTTGTTGACGCAGGGGAGCCAACCGGAAATTTAAAAAAATTAACTGGTGCGTGAACAGTACCGCACCAAATTGGTGCGGTACCGTAGCAAAAATAATTTGAAGAGGGAGTATAGAGAGGCTGGTATTGGGGGTTTTTGGGGGGTTTGGCTCCCTATTTTAACTCAGAAGTTAAAATGGGGAGCCAAATGAGGATGCCCTTACCTGGAAGAGTTAGTTTGGTGTGCATTTAGGGTGCGTAAGTGGGGTACGCATCGCGTTTTCCGAACAAATGTATTGTAGTTGCTCATACTGTGTGTTGTAATGGTTATCATCGAGTTGTCAATATCGTTTGGTATGTTTTATGATTTTGATTGTTTTGAACAGGCCCGACCCTGAGATTTTCGGGGCTCTAAGCATGATTTAACAATGGGTGCTTTTCAACCATTGTATATATATTAGTTGTATGACATTGTGTTAACAGATGCCCTGTGGTACGATGGTTCTGCGAGGAAAATAGAGCTCATTACCCTGAGGTCTTGTGTTTCATTGTATAGCGGTATAAAAAATGCAGTCATGAAAGATTGAACACGCGACCTATTATGTAAAACTCACCAATCTTACCACAACTAGAATAAAGCTATTTGTAAAAGTATTGGCATACTTAATATATTAACATATTCTAGAATTTGGGGCCCCTACCATTGGCCCAAAAACAGGGAGCCCTAAGCGGCGGCCTGGTGGGCTTATGCCCAGGGTTGGCCTTGGTTTTGAATGGCAGCTCACTACTACAAAAAACCAAAAAGCGTGATATTTCACTTTCTATGTCGCTCACAAAAGCGTGATGGATCCGGGTGACATGGTAAGTCATTGTTTTTCATCACGCTTATAAAGCGTGATGGAAAGATAATAACAATCACGGTAAAAAAACGTGATCGTTTCTTGTAAAAACCGAGATTTAAACTAATTCCGGGTGATTTTTTTGGTTTTCGATCTCGCTTTTCTTCTAAAAGCGTGGTTGAATGTAACATATCATCACATCTAAAAAGTGTGATCTTTTATGGTTAAAACTGAGATGGAAAATAAATAAGCGTGATCTTTTCTTATTTAAGATCTCACTTATTTGAAAAAACTGACATCTTTTATTCAACACAATGTTAAAAAAAAAATGCACCCATTTATACTATTTCAATTAATTTGTACTATTTATTTGCACCAATATACATCAATTACCCAAACAAAAAGCATAATTTCAATAAAAAAAATAAATTACAAGCTACTTACAGAAGTTACCAACACAAAATAAAGAAGTTCACAACTTAATTTGGATACCATAGAATAAGTCTTATCGGTTATTAACACAACTGCACAATCTATAACCTAAGTTCCGTAAAGAAAGATTACTTATTGCATACAAATACACTCAGCAAAATATTTTCAAGCAGTGATCTTTCAAGACTTTGACTTCCCACAGATAGTAGTACCACAATCCACAGATTCAAAATGCATCATCAATCCTTTGAGCAAGACTTAGACATTGCATAGCAGCACCTCAATCCACAGGTTCTGCAGCCTGCTCTGGTTCTCTCGATATTCCTAGTAAAGTGTAAACCAATAATGAAGCCGAACAAGGCTACTAATTAGCAGCAAGAAATTGAAATGTCCAACAGAATCAGCCCCAATTTAACACCAAAATCTTAAATAAATGCACCCATATAAGACTAAGTTACCAAAGCCACAAGACTAAGGCAACCAGAGTACAAATCAGCATTACCAGAGCAAAATAGAGGGAAAATATTTACCTTTTTTTTCATTCTTGAACTAAGGAAAATGGGTTACCTGGATTGGAGAAGAACAAAGTCAGAATTTATGCTTCGAAGAAAAAGCGAATACCATGTAGGTGGTGGCTCAGGTGGTTGTGGTGGTAGGTTTGAGAGATCAGGGCTAGAAGTTTGGATTAGGATTAGGGTTTGGGTTAAGGTTGGAGGAGGAGAAAGATGAGGTATTGATTGCAATGGTAGAAAACCAGGGCGACGGCGCTTAAGCGAGCGAGGAACGAAATTGCTTTTGATCGGCTGTTGGTTTCATTAGCGCATAGAACTGTGAATAGGGGGGGTGAAGAGTATCAAGACGAAATTGTTTTTAAGTAAACCCTAATTGTATCCATCTTGGTTATAACTAAAGCGCGATCGAAAAGTTCACTACCTTCCATCTCGGTTACAAATAAAAGCGTGATTGAAGAGTTCAACCTATTACTCTGTTTTTCTAAAAGCGCGAAAAATACCTTAACCATCACACTTTACTTGGTAAATTGAGATTATAAGTTTCTCTGGGATTACTTTATCACGCTTTTATAAGAAGTGAGATCTTTATATTTTCTGGAGTGTGATGCTTAACGATTATTGTAGTAGTGGCTCATGAAGCTTCTTTAGAATTCTATCAATTGTTGACTTGGTGACTTCCAAGTAATAAACGAGCAACAGCTAGCATCAAAGAATTGGGACTAGAGTGAAGCTACGAAGGAGTACGAATGCTCCAGAACTCCCACTAATTGGAATAAAATGACAAGGCTTTCTCTCTCTCTCTCTCTCTCTCTCTATATATATATATATATATATATATATATCTGATCATTTTAGTCCGCTCGCTTTTTGGCTTGGTTTAGTCATTGGATGAATAATTTTTGTACTGGTTAATTGATGGTTACCTTGATAATTTATACATTCTTATTGTTTTCATTTTAGTCTTCCTTCAATCATGAGCGACATAAGATAGATTCATTGGTGATTGTAAATCTTTAATTCAATTACCTATGAACTCTGTTGGAACCTCATTTGAAAAAGGACTGGATAATTTATTAGTCGTGTTGGAAATGTGTTGCGCATGCCGCATGACCTAGGGGTTATGCTGTCCCCTGCATGTTGTCTCCATCCGAGTCGTTCGTGTTCAGCGATCAAGGGCCTAGATCAGTTCGGTAATGAATGGTGTAGATCTGTTTGAGTCCAAACACATCTGGGCTGTTGATCGCTGAACACGGATGGCTTTGATAAGACAACATGCATACTGTCCCTTTAGGGACAGCACCATCCCCCAATTCAGCCTCAACACAGCCAAATTCAGTTTTAATTGAGTGTAGCTCATTCAAAATTTATCATTGATTCGCCCTAGCGGATAACAATCTGATTCGTAAGAAAGCATTCAAGGGTGGGCACATGTAAGGTCAAGCATTCAAGGGTGGGCACATGTAAGATCAGTCTGATTCGTAAGAAAGCATTCAAGGGTGGGCACATGTAACTCTCAATATCATTCGTAAGAAAGCATTCCAAGAGCATCCTTATCAGACGCATCAAAATTTTCACCAAATTTAACTTCAAAAACACCTTTTATAAATTATCAAGTCACTTTATAAAAAACTAACAAAATCAGACTCTCTATTTTAACTTTACTATATTAAACTATTCCCCTCAAATCTAAAAAAAAAAAAAAAACCTTCCCTAAAACTCCCCGCCTGGGGAGCTGTTTGGTTCAAAAGTCAAATAGTTGCCACGCGTCAGGACCCCCCACTCCCCCTTCCGCCATTAATTTCTTTCCCCCACTAACCCGCCGCCACGTGTCCTGCTCCCTCTCACCTCCTGCTGTGAACGGCTGGCACACAGTAACCGAAAACAATTAAATAATGGTTGATGCGTGAACAGTACCGCACCAAATTTGGTGTAGCACTGTAGCAAAAATAATTTGGTGAGTGAGAATAGAGAGTTTGATTTTTGGGGGTTTTAAAGGTTTTGGCTCTTCAAATTAGCCAAAAAGCCAATTTGCTCATCCTGATGAGGATGCCCTAAGGGTGGGCACATGTAAGGTCAAGCATCTAATTGAAATTTCCTACTGCCGTGTATATATAATTTTAGATATTTTGATAATTTTGCCCCAATACCCTATACTTTATTTCCTATATATATATATATATATATATATATATATATATATATATATATATATATATATATATATATATCTTGTCCTAAGTAACATGAAATAACTACAGCCTTACCCAAATAATTTTTCTCTTTACAGCCACACCTAATTATTTACCTTTTTACACCCACTAGTTTACATTATTACAAATGAGGTTATCGTGAATCAGTTTCAAAATATGACAAAAATCGGTGGGGCAAGTTATAAACGAAATAATATGTTATTGTTGACAAACCACTTTTTGCTTATACATATTAAATATCTTTGGTTAAATATTATCTTAAATCTATTGTAGATACTTGACATCGCTAATAGTAAATCCTTTGTCTGCCCTGAAAGCATTTACATTCTCTACAAAGCTTTCTCTTATTTCGAAGCATCCGTATAGCTACGCGTAGTATGGTAAAACCAAAATAGCTACATTCAATGGGAAAAAAACCCCTAGATGAGGGGTTTAGCCGGCCATATGCAAAGTTACTTGATTCGGTGCTTCATCTTCCCCCTAGATGAGGGGTTTAGCCGGCCATGAGAAAGATTGGAGCTCTAGGAATTGAAGAAAACTTGAAGAACATGAAGAACAATGGAGTTTCTCTCTCTAGGTTGCCTCTAAAACGAGTTAGGAATCCTAAACTAATGTTTGGAACTATTACTTATACTAAAAGACCCCAAAATTACATTAAGAAAATGGTGTTTCCGTGCCTGTTGGTCCAGGCCAAGGTGTGAGTGGTCCGGAACAAGCATGCTGGGAGCTCTTTTAACCTTGCAGGACTGTTGGTCTGGACCAACTTTACCATGGTCCGGACCAAGGATGCTGGGGCATGGTTTTGTGGCTCTGATGGCTAGTCCGGACCAGGGAGGTGGTGGTCTGGATTAGAGAAGCTGCAACTCGACTTTTCATCTTCTTTTTCACCCCTTCTCGCATCCCTGTTGCTTCCAATTAAATTGCTCCAAAGCAAGTTGCTTGACCAACCGGGTGTTTAAGAATTAGACTAAAAATCTCGTCCCAAGCGTAGAACTATCGACCGGTGCAGCACAATAAATCCGGAAGTACCGGAGTCGAACCACAGAGACGGTCTACGGTGTTGATCTCAAATAATGCTAGCTCTATGTTTGAAACTGGCTCTCAGGTAGCCACCCCTTGCTCAGTTGGTTCACTTAATTATCTAAATTGGACTAATTTAATTATTGAACTCTAAATTTAAAAAAAGAGAGCACAGCCGTGGGCACTACGGTGCCCGCAACTAGTCTAATTCACATTCACTCGGGCCACAATGATTCAATTAATTGATTTAAAAATATGAAAACAGTTTCCAACAAGTGCACACCACTTGTCACCAATTCCTGCCCGCATTTGGAATGGGCGATGCCCGAGCTTGTTTGCTAGAAAAATTTCCGTACCCAAAAACTGCGTATTAATCGAAGTAATTCGGCACCGAGGTAAAATATGAATTAGCCTAGCCACGGGACACCTTGGTCCCACGGCCGCACTCAGAACGACTACTCACACATGATTTTAACAGGAAATAAGAATAAAACTTTAATTAAAAACATGCTTATAATGCGAATAAGAATTAAACAGTTAAAACAGAAGAAACCACGAACAAACTTGAACAATTAAACATTATGATTAAATGCAAAACCTGAAATATGATCCGGAACAGCAGCGAAAGTAAAAAGAACTCTAATGAAAACACTGTAACCGGCTCTCTAGAACATAAAAACTACAAGTGAAAAATCTCTATTCTGGGGACTCTCCCAGTTGTTCTTTCGAAGCCCCCTTTCTTTTTTTATAAATGAAAAAGCTACTTAGTTTTATATAATAAATTCCATGCCATCATTTATAAATGATTAAGCCCATCATTCTTTTTTCTATTCCCTTAGTTTTTGCCGACATCCTCATCACCCATATTCCCTTTGCTTCTTTTGACAATAATAGATTAATTGCAGAGCTCCAGTGAGATTCGAATAATCAGCTCCATTGGGTCTGCGATCATCTCGACTAATTCTCAAAACGAAGTCCGATCCGGATGCAGGAACAGTTGACCTTCTTCTTTTGACGCCGGGAATAAAACGGTACGGTGCACGTAATTTATGCACTTGACATGTGAATCGTGGGGCAAAAATCTGAAATCAACAGGACTCCGCAGAACTTTTCTTTTAAAATTCCCCACCACACTTTCCAACCTCACACCTCATTAAAATAATCAAAGAATTGATTTTAATAAACAATGGAATTGTTTATTGCCTTGGCAAAGTTCGGTTAGGAGAATGTGGTGGCTGGAAAATTATTCAGTGTGGCGCGCTCGTGCATGATCCCCGCGGCTTGACACTAAAACCGTCTTATTTCCTGAAAATTAACAAAAACACAAACACATACCAAAACAACGCATCAAGTGGAAAATAGGGAATAAATTAGATATTGCGTGCCAATCACACCCCCCAACTTGAAGATTGCTAGTCCCTAGCAACGAAAATAATAAGACACACAAATAAAAGGATAGATCTTTTAAACCCCCGGGCGGCCCCGGTAGGACGAGTAAAGTCTTGTGAGGGTTTTCAGCAGTGATCACCCACAAAACACAAAGGACTCGGACACTTCGAATGCAACTCAACCCAATCAATAACCTCTAAAAGCACTACCATAACTGTCAAGCAAATCAAAGACAAGATATTTCATTCATGGATAAAGTTAAACAAGCGAACTCCGTTCCAAACTTAGCACAAAAATTAATCCTCTCACCTACAATCGGATAGAGAATTTTCAAATGGCATGCGTGAATGAAAAACCACATAAAGAAATTTACCAATCTCGAGAACAGTTCACACACCGTTGATAACCCAATATTTCTTAAGCGCACTCCTTCCCTTTTTGTATTTTTCCTCTTTCTATTTTTTTCTTTTTTTTTTTGTTCTTTTTTTTTTTTTTTTTTTCATGGTCGTGCAATGCCGGATCTCTCGGGCTTTCTAGTTGACTCTTTAGCAAGCTTTGGGTCGGCAATCCCCAAGCCAAACGGCCTTAGAGCACCAGGTTTTAAGAGACCCCTACGGACTTAATTGCTCAAGTCAAAAAGGCTTTATATTGAGATCCAAGCTAACCACTTTTAACAATACTTTCACAAGGTCTATCCATCTTTTGACGCGGACAACACGGTGGGAGCATACCCCGATTGCCCGGCTACTACTCAATGGACGCCCGGATAAGCATTAACAATATAGCACACATATAGAATTTTTTTTTTTTTAGGGAAGGAGTTTCCAAAAATTCCATCAAACGAATTAACACATACCAGATTACCAACGACATATGAACTGAACTCGAGACCGGCAAATACGCATGTAGGACAGTGTGTGTGTGAAAGCATGCTTTCAAGTGACCAAACGCTATCCAACTATAGATGATACGGGCTAATCCAAGTACTTCCTCAACATCATGTTCACGAGCTTAAATCTATCCATGAAATCATATCCAGACTCTGACTTACACAACAACCACTTAAGCACTAATTACCAGTCAACAACCAGGAATCGTTACTCCCAAGCATCCGAATCCTCGATTTTTTTTTTTTTTTTGAAAAACATGTACGAAGTATACCCTCCCCCCAACTTAAAATATGCTATGTCCTCAGAGCATGAAGACAATAAGAAGATAAAGAACAAGGGAAAGGAAATGGACCGTCGGATGGCAGCCAACCATCGTGACCCCGGCCGAAGTATGGGGAATTTCCTGTCACCATTGCTTTTCGTCATCAGATCTGCTCCCAGGCGGGTGTGGTAGCATGCTTGCCCTGCAAAAGACTTAAGAACCAAATACCTACTAGGCAACAAATGACATTAGTACCGCCTGCTTGCTTGAAAGCCGGGCCATAACAAATGCAATAAAGGAAATAATAAACACCACCACTTCCGTCACGTGAAAGATACGGGTACTACTTTTCTCCCTAATTGGCTCACTTAAACATGCATAGAGAGGGTCATCATAACAACCCCGGGTAAGTCATGACTCAACAGGTTAAATTTCGCAAGGTTTTTCCTTAAAGAAATCAGAGCCAATCGTCTTTTATGACTATCCGAGACACGGCAATAAGATTGTTAGAAACCCAGATATGCAGATTTAAGGATAGCAATTAGGTGGCTATACCGGACCAAAATTTTGTTTTTTTTTTTTTTTTTTTAACAGTAACAAGCAAGAATAAACACAAATTACGAAAAATGAAGTAAAACTAAAGAAAATCAGAATTTGCCCTTACTAACCGGAGCTGGGTACACGATCCTTATTTAAACAGCGGCGTGCAAAGCTATGAGAAACCCAAGTCAATGATGGGTACCCCTATCGCTAGGGGCCGGGTCCACACTCAATTAAGAGCATGGTACGCGTGAGCGACCCGTCAAAACCTGGCTGAAAAAGCCTAAGTAACAGGGTCGTCCGAATAAACAGGATCGACCAACTCCTCATCAGGTTCTCCCACTTCTAACAATTCCAAAAACGGTTTCAGACGCTGCCCATTAACTTTGAACATATTATCATCCTTAGAATCACGGACATCAACTGACCCATTCGGATGCACTTGCACCACGACATAGGGACCTTCCCAACGGGACCTCAACTTTCCGGGAAACAAATGGAGACGCGAATTATAGAGTAATACTTTCTGACCAACTCTAAAGGTTTTGCGTTGAATATTCCTATCATGATACGCCTTAACCTTAGCCTTATAAATACTCGCATTCTCATACGCGTCATTCCTAAGCTCCTCGAGCTCACACAACTGTAATTTCCTATGCGCACCCACCACATCTAGACTCGAATTAATTTCCTGGAGGGCCCAATAGGCCTTCTTCTCTAACTCAACTGGCAGGTGGCAGGCCTTACCGAAAACAAGCCGATAGGGTGAAGCACCCAACACAGTCTTATAAGTAGTGCGATAGGCCCACAACGCATTATTCAACCTGGTGGACCAATCCTTCCTAGTCACACCTACTATTTTCTCCAAAATCCGCTTAATCTCTCTATTAGCTAATTCGGCCTGCCCATTAGTTTGGGGGTGGTACGAAGTCGACACCTTGTGAGTGACTCTATACTCCCCCATTAGCTTTTCGAATGACCAACTTGTGAAATGCGTGCCCTGATCAGAGATAATGGCGCGTGGCACGCCAAACCTCGACAAAATATGAGACTTAAGGAACTCTAGCACGACTCGTGACTCCATAGACTTAGTGGGTATCGCCTCCACCCACTTGGACACATAGTCCACCGCTACCAAAATGTACTCGTAACCATGGGACATAGGTAATGGACCCATAAAGTCAATGCCCCAACAATCGAAAACCTCTAGCACAAGAATGGGTTGGAGGGGCATCTCCTGACGTGAAGACAATTTGCCAAGCCTTTGGCAACGGTCACATGACCTACAGAATGCATGCACGAGCTTAAACATATCAGGCCACCAAAATCCACACTGTAAAATCTTGGCAGTGGTTTTCTTCGCAGAAAAGTGACCACCGCACGCCTCGCTATGACAAAATCCTATAATCCCCTTCTGATCAGACTCGGGGACACACCTACGCACGATCTGGTCTGCACAGTACTTAAACAAATATGGGTCATCGAATATATACTGTCGGACACTCCTCAAAAATCGCTGCTTCTCTTGGGTAGACCAATGGGGAGGAATCTGCCCAGTGACCAAATAATTGGCAATATCAGCGTACCACGGGCACTCATTAGCAGCAAACAACTGCTCATCCGGAAAAGAATCTCTAATGGGAAGATTCGAGGTGGGGTCCTCGAATTCCAGACGAGACAGATGGTCAGCCACTACATTCTCTACCCCTTTCTTATCCTTGATAACCAGGTGGAATTCTTGCAGCAGCAGAATCCATCGAATGAGGCGAGATTTCGCATCCTGCTTAGTCATTAAATACTTAAGGGCCGCATGGTCAGTGAAAACCGTGATCGGCGAGCCTACCAGGTAGGACCGAAACTTCTCTAAAGCAAACACCACCGCTAACAACTCCTTCTCGGCGGTGGTGTAATTCATCTGCGCCTCATTCAATGTCTTACTAGCGTAGTAGATCACACATGGGTCTTTCCCTCTCCTCTGCCCTAAAACAGCTCCGACTGCATAGTCAGAAGCATCACACATCAGCTCAAAGGGAAGACTCCAATCCGGGGACTGCACAATAGGCGGAGTCGTAAGATTCTGCTTTAACATCTGAAATGCCCCCTCACAAGCATCGGACCACACAAAGGGTGTGTCTTTTGCCAACAACTGACACAACGGACGGGAGATAGCACTGAAGTCTTTAATGAACCGCCGATAGAAACCAGCGTGTCCCAGAAATGAACGCACATCCTTAACAGACTTAGGTGTTGGGAGATTTCGGATTAAATCTATTTTGGCCTTGTCCACCTCAATACCCTTAGAGGACACAATGTGTCCTAACACGATCCCTTGGGTAACCATGAAGTGGCACTTCTCCCAATTAAGCACCAAGTGCTTCTCCTCACACCTCTGCAAAACCTTTCCTAAATTTTCGAGGCATCCGTCGAATGAATCTCCGAAGACCGAAAAATCATCCATGAACACCTCTACTATCCTTTCCACCATATCACTAAAGATCCCCATCATGCACCTGGAAAAGGTACCAGGCGCATTGCACAACCCAAAGGGCATGCGACGGTAAGCATAGGTTCCATATGGACAGGTGAAAGTGGTCTTTTCCTGGTCCTCTAATGCGACCTCAATCTGGTTATACCCCGAATAACCATCCAAGAAACAATAAAAGGCCCGACCCGCTACCCTCTCTAAAATCTGATCAATGAACGGAAGAGGGAAGTGGTCTTTCCGGGTGCTCGCATTGAGCTTCCGGTAGTCTATGCAAACTCTCCATCCTGTAGGAACTCGGGTTGGAACTAACACTCCCTCGTCGTTGGTCACAACGGTCACTCCTGCCTTCTTAGGCACCACTTGCACAGGGCTCACCCACTCACTATGGGCAACTGGGTATATGATCCCCGCATCTAACAACTTAAGTACCTCAGCCCGAACCACGTCTTTCATGTTGGGGTTAAGACGCCGCTGAGGTTGCCTGGAAGGCTTGACGCTCTCCTCAAGAATAATGCGGTGTGTACACACCGTTGGGCTTATACCATGCAAATCCGCTATGGTCCAGCCAATCGCGCCCATATGCTCTCTCAACAAACTAAGCAGTTTCCTCTCTTGATCTTCCTCGAGGGATGAGGAGATCACAACCGGATAGGTATCATTGCCTTTCAAAAAGGCATACTTAAGCGTGTCCGGTAAAGGCTTTAACTCTGGTTTAGGCGGCTGGACAGTTGACGGAAGAACCTTGGGCAGAGGGTCGCCCAATGGCTCAAACATAAGGTCATGAGTGACCCCATAAATCTCCTCACATGACTCTTCGACATCTAGCAATTCTAACAAGCTCACCACCTCTGCTGAGTCCAAAAATGATGTTTCCTCGGAGGTAAGAGCAACCTCCAAGGGGTCCTTATACAGGACTGTATCGATATGCTCCTGGACTAATGTGTCAATCAGACACAACTCCTCAAACTCCTCACCATCATCCTCTAATGTACCTACAGTGAACACATCCACCTCCATTCTCTCCTCACCTACAGATAACTGGACTTTGCCAGTTTTGCAATTCATAACAGCATTGGAGGTGGCTAGAAAAGGACGCCCCAAGATGATGGGAGCTTTCTCTAAAGCCTCACGACCGGGACTAATGTCTAGAACAATGAAATCAGCGGGGAATTGAAACTCCCCTACCCGGATCAACACATCCTCTACCACTCCCTTGGGCACTCTAATACTCCGATCAGCCAACTGTAGCGTGACTGGAGTCTCATTGAGGTCGCCTAGGCCCAATCTCAAGTATGCCGAATAAGGGAGCAAATTAACACTAGCTCCCAAATCCAACAATGCCTTGTCAAAGTTCTGACCTGCTATGGCTATGGGAATGGTGGGATACCCTGGATCCTTGCACTTGGCCGGAATCTCAGTCTGCAGAATGGAGCTCACTTGCTCCGTCAGAACCACGTTGTTCTGAATCTTGCGCTTTGGTGTGCAAAGGTCCTTTAACACCTTAGCACACTGGGGAAAGGACTCTATAGCCTCCATTAGAGTAATAGGGAATTGCACCCTCTTAAAAAGGTCTAACATCTTATGGTTCATACTCTGCTTAGGCTTCACCGCCAGCCTTTGGGGAAATGGAGCTAACGGTCGTGCTGGCAGTGGTGGAGTCGTGGGGTCTGCAGCTGCAGGCACCACCACTTCAGGTGACTCCACCCTCTCATCGACTTCCTCTCGAGGCACCCTAGCAGTGTCAAAAACGACCTCAGGCTCAATAACTGGCTCCGGGGTTGGAGCCTGCTTTAGTGTTGGCTGAATGGTCTTATCAATGGTTTTCCCACTCCTCAGAATGGTAACTGCTTTAGCCTCTTCCTGATTCTGCCCTTGAACATTAGGACCTGAAGGATTTCCCAAATAATGGGCACCCGCCTGACTACCCTGGGCCGGAAACCTACCCTTTTCCTGTTGCATCTGACTGATTACCGCAGTGAGTTGTGTCATTTGGGCCGTAAGGGCCCCAATTTGCTGCCTGGTATCAGTCTGGAATGTCAGCTGAGACTGCATTAAGGAATTCATGGAATCCTCAAAACGGGGTGATGCAGTCTGTGCATAACCTGGGTGTGGCCCACGAGTGGATGGGCCTCCCCCCTGCCTTGCTGTGACTGGTAGTTGTACGGAATGACCTGGCCTTGCGGAGGCCTGGGTGCTTGGGACTGATGAAACTGTTGCGGCGGAGGTGGCGCAAGGAGTTGCGCTTGACCTCCACCTGTGGGTCTATGGTCTGACCACCCAAAGTTGGGGTGATCTTTCCACCTTTGGTTATATGTATTGGAATATGGGTCCCAATTCCTCACAGCATTTACCCCTTCCTGAGTACTCTGACTCGCTCCCTTAGCAGCTAAAAATCCGGGGCATGCAGTTGCAATGTGCCCCTTACACTCACACCACACGCAGACTTCCTCTATACTGACCTCATGCACTGGGCGAGTCTGCCTAACCTCTAATTCCTCTAGCTTTTGCGCGATCTTTTCGACCTGGGTCTGGAGTCGCTGGTCTCGTATGGTAACGGGGATAACGTTGGACCCAGAAGGTCCGGACCGATCAAAATTAGAGGGTTCTAACTCCCTCTGCCTATCTGCTAGGTCATCCAGAAAATCCCAACCCTCATCCGCAGTTTTGGACAAGAAGTCGCCCCCTTTACATGAATACTCTATGTGCTGGATTGTCTCAGCGTTGAGACCCAGGTGAAAGAATTCAACTAACTGTATCTTTTCAAAACCAGGGTGTGGCATTCTTAGGAGCAAATCTTTGAAACGCTCCCATGCCTTCACGAAAGTCTCTCCCCTCTCTTGCCTAAAGCCTTGTATCTGACGCCTTAAACTATTAGTTTTAGCCTCAGAAAAATACTTTCTATAAAACGCATCACGCACATGTGCCCATGTGGTGAAGGACTGAGACTTCTGCATTCTGAACCATCTAAGTGCGCCATCTCTTAAAGTTGCCTCAAACAGCTTGAGGCAGGCATTGTCGTATTGGGTAGTAGATGCCAGGTTGCGCACTAACCCCTCAAACGTCCGCACATGTTCGTACGGATCATCAGACTCTCTCCCATAGAAGTTAGGGAGATTATTCAGAACACCAGGCTTTACGGTGAAGGCATTGCGTGCCTCCTGTGTCTCTCGAGGGAACACAATCGGCCCGAGAGGAGTGGTCCTCTCGGGATTCAAGTGCTGCCTCAACGACGGTTGTTGAATGACTTGCTGGTCTCCCATTTCAAAAGATTCTGGTTCGGAAACTGACTCTGACTCGGACTGATAAAGCGGATTATTGAAGTTAACTGACTCGACAGGTAAATCTATGTAGAGTCCACTAATGGGAATGGCCTCCGACCGACTCTCTACTGACTCTGACGAAGAATTTGAAGACTCTGACTGACTCGACCTGTTCTCTATCCTAACCAAGCGATTAGTACGATCACGGTAATAGAGAGGATCAGGCTTACGTACGACTTGCTTATCTCTACCTATGATGACTCAACTAAAAATTTAACAAACACTTAAACTAACACCATTTGAACACACGTCACCGTCCCCGGCAACGGCGCCAAGAATGCTTGACCAACCGGGTGTTTAAGAATTAGACTAAAAATCTCGTCCCAAGCGTAGGACTATCGACCGGTGCAGCACAATAAATCCGGAAGTACCGGAGTCGAACCACAGAGACGGTCTACGGTGTTGATCTCAAATAATGCTAGCTCTATGTTTGAAACTGGCTCTCAGGTAGCCACCCCTTGCTCAGTTGGTTCACTTAATTATCTAAATTGGACTAATTTAATTATTGAACTCTGAATTTAAAAAAAGAGAGCACAGCCGTGGGCACTACGGTGCCCACAACTAGTCTAATTCACATTCACTCGGGCCACAATGATTCAATTAATTGATTTAAAAATATGAAAACAGTTTCCAACAAGTGCACACCACTTGTCACCAATTCCTGCGCGCATTTGGAATGGGCGATGCCCGAGCTTGTTTGCTAGAAAAATTTCCGTACCCAAAAACTGCGTATTAATCGAAGTAATTCGGCACCGAGGTAAAATATGAATTAGCCTAGCCACGGGACACCTTGGTCCCGCGGCCGCACTCAGAACGACTACTCACACATGATTTTAACAGGAAATAAGAATAAAACTTTAATTAAAAACATGCTTATAATGTGAATAAGAATTAAACAGTTAAAACAGAAGAAACCACGAACAAACTTGAACAATTAAACATTATGATTAAATGCAAAACCTGAAATATGATCCGGAACAGCAGCGAAAGTAAAAAGAACTCTAATGAAAACACTGTAACCGGCTCTCTAGAACATAAAAACTACAAGTGGAAAATCTCTATTCTGGGGACTCTCCCAGTTGTTCTTTCGAAGCCCCCTTTCTTCTTTTATAAATGAAAAAGGTACTTAGTTTTATATAATAAATCCCATGCCATCATTTATAAATGATTAAGCCCATCATTCTTTTTTCTATTCCCTTAGTTTTTGCCGACATCCTCATCACCCATATTCCCTTTGCTTCTTTTGACAATAATAGATTAATTGCAGAGCTCCAGTGAGATTCGAATAATCAGCTCCATTGGGTCTGCGATCATCTTGACTAATTCTCGAAACGAAGTCCGATCAGGATGCAGGAACAGTCGACCTTCTTCTTTTGACGCCAGGAATAAAACGGTACGGTGCACGTAATTTATGCACTTGACATGTGAATCGTGGGGCAAAAATCTGAAATCAACAGGACTCCGCAGAACTTTTCTTTTAAAATTCCCCACCACACTTTCCAACCTCACACCTCATTAAAATAATCAAAGAATTGATTTTAATAAACAATGGAATTGTTTATTGCCTTGGCAAAGTTCGGTTAGGAGAATGTGGTGGCTGGAAAATTATTCAGTGTGGCGCGCTCGTGCATGATCCCCGCGGCTTGACACTAAAACCGTCTTATTTCCTGAAAATTAACAAAAACACAAACACATACCAAAACAACGCATCAAGTGGAAAATAGGGAATAAATTAGATAACAACGTCTTAAAACTACCCTATTAAGGCACTTATATCTATGATATTGCGTGCCAATCACAAGTTTTATCAAATCTTTGATCATCCAAAGCCTGAAACACCGTCAACCAACTAACAATATTCAAATAACTATATTACCGGACTAACAATTCAAATAACTATATTACCGGACTAACAAGGTATGAATTAGAGGGATAACGGCTGCTTTTCTGCACCTAAGTCGCCACTGTACGGAACATAAACAAAGCTAAAAAGAGAGAAAAACAAAGATGGAGGAATATAATACTCCAATAGAGTGATGAGGAAGGAAATAGTTGGTGTAACTTTGAAGCCAGGGCTTACATGGAGAGGTACGTTGATGCTATAAATAGGAATCAAATCCTCTGTTCCAAAAATACTCTATTCCTTTGTTTCGGTGCACTTTCGACCATTGCATCACATGAAATTTCAAAACAGAGGCGGCTCCACCCTTGGGGTTGGGTGGTCACTTGAACGCCCTCAAGGAAATTTTTTGTTTAGAAATACATGTAAAAATTTTATTTTTAGTTTAGTATAGCCATTGTTGAACACCCTTATCACAAATATTTAAACACTCTACTAAAAAATATTTGAATACCTAGCTCAACAAGTCAGCCACAAATCAATTTTATGTAAATAACCAACTAAAGTCTAAAGTCTTCCCGTAGATGGTCAATATACACTGTAAAGCCTTTTAAATTTTATAGTATTACTTGTGATATATATATATATATATATATATATATATATATATATATATATATATATATATATATATATATATATATATATATATATATATATATATATATATATATATATATATATATATATATATATGGTAATTTACAATAGAATCCTTAATACACCTGTTTAAAACTAAGTGCACACTCTTTACAACCAAAATTAGGAAAATCAAGAAGAAAAAAAGTATTTATTGGATTGATATACTATGACTTCACTCTGAGCAACAATTGGCTCTCTATTGGAAAAAAAAAAGAATATTTGTGCGAATCTATTCGGCACACAAATTTCTATAGTAAATATTATTGTATTTATCCCCCAATTTAATTTTAGTTGACTCAATAACATAGAATTCGCCAAGAAAATTTGTGACATCTTAATTATTTTCATATCATTTGGCCCCATTATTCACACTAATATATAAAAAAATTGTATATATGCTAGTTAGTAGAGCTATTAGAGTTAAGTTAAATGTTGAACACCCTGTCCAAAATTTCTAGAGCCGCCACTGTTTCAAAACAAAACACAAAAAACACACCATCCGACAACCCAAAACAATTCAGCACAGAGGGACACCATTTTTTGGGTACAGGAGATCTCAGACGCAATATATATCTATAGGTGTTTGCTAAGGGTAGGAACCAAGATTAACAGAGTCCTTCCTCTTGTAACACCATTCTCATATTTACATATTTCTTCTTTGCGGAGCAAAATAAACAGTGTCTTCCTCCCATTCCAGTCACCATGATTCCTCGCTTGTACAAAGCAGCCATGGAAGGCCAGGTTGAAATCCTCAACGAATACATTAATCAGTTTGACGTCGAACTCACTGACAACAACAACACCATCCTTCACGTCGCAGCACAGTTCGGTCAATTATCTTGTGTGGAGAGCATCCTACAAGATTGTCGACCCTCTCTGTTGCACACGACAAATTGTAAATGCGAGACTCCCCTTCATATTGCAGCGAGGGAAGGGCACCTTGGCATAGTCGAAGCGCTCGTAAAACGAGCGCAAGAAGTTAAAAGCGAATGCCATACAACCCAGGAGTTGTTGAGGGCGATGAATTTGGACAAAGACACAGCCTTGCACTTGGCGGTGCAGAATAAGCACGTGGAGATCGTGAGAATATTAACAAGAGAAGATCGAGAATTTTCATATCCCACCAACAAGGCCGAGGAAACTCCGTTGTACCTGGCCGTCGAGAGGGAAGATTATGACATGGTGGTTGTAATCTTGGATAATTTCGTATCACCATTTTGTAGCGGCCCTGATGGTAGAACAGCATTGCATGAGGCAGCACTACTAAGAAAAACGCCAGGTTTGTTCCTACATTAGTTTCTTAAACCAACTCAATTGCTCCATCTGTCTAAAAAAGTTAAATCACAATGAAAACGCATGAATTTTTTAAATGAAAAAAATTGAAGAACTTCCGTGCATCTTTAATCTCGTATCAAGAAATTTTAAAAGTTATAAACGAAAGTACTTCATTTTATAATCCCAAAATTATTTGTCTTTTAATTCAGTATCTAGTGTTCTAAATCCCACACACGAAGCTACATGCCTCAAGCTTTCATTCCTCTAGCCTTATAAAAATGAAAAGTCTTTAGTGTAGGAATCTAGGCATCCGCGGACGAGTGATCCGACTTTGAATCATCGGCTAAATCCGCCGGATACGGAATGCCTTAAGTAGAACTAGTCCGGTGTCGCTCCTGCTTCACTTCTTCATAAAGGGGCTGGACTCTTCATTCCTTTAGGTTTGAGAAGACTCTTCGAGGAAAGGTAAGGGGCAGGCCTAAAGAAAGGGAGCTCTTCCTGCTTTAGTTAGGGTTGATTCCCCGGTTCAGTCATAGGTGATAAGAGGGCAATGAAATGAAATAGTAATCCCCTCCCAGCGCTATTGTTCTTTTCTTTCCCACCCTTGAAACAGATTTTGAGTCTCGCTTGATCGGTCGAATGACCAGAAGGGGCTTGCTAAAATCACCGCCTTTGTTCAGTAGTTCGGTTCAGTACTTAGCATAGGATATTGCGTTCCAAGCAGAGGTTCCTATCGTACCAAAGGGGTTTTCAGGCTGATGGAAATAGACTGACTACAGGAGATATTCGTGTTACTTCGTCTGCACTGGTTTTCGTTTCGTAATGAACTTACTTTTTGGAACGGAAGGAGTACTTGCCTTTTCTTCCGGTAAGAGATGGAGTAGTTGTTTCTACAAATGTTTATTTTGTAACACCGTTTTTGTTTCAACCATTGACGTTTCACCATAAAGAGCCTCGGAAGTACACATATGAACTTTAAAACGGCCGAAAAGAACAAAGAAAAGGACTGAAGAGGATTAGTGGGTGGAGAGTGTAGGGAGGTGATCATAGATACTTGTGAATGCAATGGTTGCCAAAATTTCTGTAACTAAAAGCATTATATATTATGTATATACTTTTTTCTATTTCATTTGTTTGCAGAAATCGCTACAAAACTACTAATATGGAAGCCGGAACTAATCGACAAAGCAGACGCTAATGGTTGGACACCACTTCACTATGCTGCACGTTGTGGTAATGTACAACTAGTTAAAAAGATACTAGAAAAGAATTATTCATTGGCGCAAGTTAGAACTGGAGACGAAGATGATGGAAAAACAGCTCTTCACATAGCTGCTGCTGTAGGAAAGGTAGTGGTAATGAAAGAGATCTTATCAGCGTGCCCAGAATGTTGGGAGATGGTTGATCGTAAAGGACATAACATTCTTCACATTGCGGCAGATATGCAGTTGGTAAGGGTGCTTAAATTCATCTTTAAAATGTCATGGTCAAGCCAACTAATAAATCAGAAAGACAATGAAGGGAACACTCCTCTCCATTTGCTTGCTGAATTTGAAGTTAAAGGCTGGGAGTTTTTTATGAAATATCGTGGATTTTCGTCTCTACTCAACAAGAAAAACATGAGCCCTGAAGAGGTACTATTGTCCCACCAGGTAATGATGCCAAATTTGACTCTACATAACATGTTGCCCTGTTTTGTGTAGAAATTTTGATATATAATAACAGTCCCCCTGTCCTAATTTATTTCTCCACTATTTTACTTTTAATGGTGGCAAAATATGTGCTATTTATTTTCAAAATTTGTTAGACCAAAAATACAATACAATTATTGAATCAAAGTAAAAAGTTGAAGATGTATGAATACAATTATTGTGTTTCTTCAAAAGTTGTTTTCTCTATATTGGGGAACAAAAAAATAGGAGGGACTACTATTATATATGCATGCTCACATGTGTGAATAGCTTTTCAAACTGATCACTTAGCAATGAAAGCAGTTTGGGAGCCATCGATACGGGCAGATTATTAACGGGAGAAATATCTTGCGCAATGACCGCGGCAACTTGACAAAGTGGAAGACTGTTCGTGCAAAACGACTGAAAGAGATGAAAAAAGCAAGAGAAAATCTAGACAACGAAAAAATTAAATCCATCAATGAAATGGCGAAGACCCATGTTGTAGTGGCTACACTTATAGCAACCATCACATTCACTGCGAGTTTCACGATGCCAGGCGGCTATGATTCCAACCCAGGCTCAGAGCAAGGCATGCCAATTCTAATAAGAAAAGCAACTTTCAAAGCATTTGTCATAACCAACACTATAGCCTTACTATGCTCATTTACCTCTGTCTTCCTGTACGTTACCGCCTCGTGTTACATCCATGAATATGGAAGGATAGCACGGCATGCTAGTGCCTTCATTCTAATTCTCGTTGCCATGGTTGCATTGATGGTTGCGTTTATTACAGGCTCTTATTCATTGTATTCGGATTCTTTAGGCATCCCGATTGCTATTCTCGGCTGCTTCTTCTTTCTCATTTTCTATGTGGAATTGGAAAATGCATTGGATACATGGGAAACATATGTGTTTCTCATATCAGATCGTAAGAAAGAGAGAATCAGTGATGATTGAAGAGGAAATCTGTGCTTGTTTGTGCACATGGAGGAGGGTGAAACTGAAGGATTCAACTAGACTCTTGGCTTTAGATTGGAGGATTTCATTGATTATTTTTGCTTCCTAGTGTTCTGTTTCTTGTATTTCCTTGTAGTTTTGCTGCATTTTGTCGGCTAAATGCAGTCATGCTTGTCCTTGACTGGGTCTAGTTAATTTGCTTCCTAGTTTTGTTGTTTATCCCTGTATCTTCTCCTTTTTCTAAGAGTTGCATGTGGAATGAATGTGGAGCATCTCATTTTCAAATTGTATGTTGCTATAATGGGTGAAAAAAATTATTTTTGAGCTCAATTTCCCTTATTTTTCCGATTTTGGTTCTCTAACAGAGAGATGAAGCCGCTGTCGAATTGCTGGCGACGAGGGATGGAGCCAGGGAGGGGTTCGCAGGGGTGGTTGCCCCTCTAAAGAAAAAAAAAACCTTGAGTAATATATAGAAGGAAAAAAAATTCCCTATGAATTATATCGGCTCGCCCCTACAAAGTATTTTGAAAAAACAAATTCACTCCTGTATATTGAAATTCCTGGCTCCGTCCCTAGCTGGCTGTAGTGTTTATGCAACAACAACAACGAACAGCCGATATGGACAATCATATGTTTTCTTCTTCTTTTTCATATTTTGTGTCTTCTGATCGGCTTAAAAAAAATACTCCTCAACATTAGGAGCAATTTACTTAACACTTTACAGAAGTGAAGAAAGGTGTATAGAGAATAACTTGGACAACTTTTATGCAATTTACTAAGAGCCACATGCACAACGTTTACAATTGTGTGGTAAGCTTTGATGAGAGAAACTTATTTACAGATATGGCGCAAACTATATATTCAAGTTTGTTTTTTTTGCAATAGAAACAGAAAATTAATTGGTGTTTAAGATTGGTTTCAGTGTAAAATTTTACCTTGCTCCTTAAAAATTTATCTTAATTTTTTGTAAGGCACAATTGTCAATTAAATATAAGTACATGAGTATTTTGCTCACTATAACAACAACAATATCACTTTGCCTAAGGTGTTGCATATGAAAGGAAATAGTATGTAGAAAAGAATCGTATTTAATTTCTATAATTTCTATAATTGAATTTAATAAAAGAATTTCTATAATTTCTATAATTTAATTTCTATAATCAAATTTAATAAAATAATTTAATTTTTATAATTTATATCATTTTTCTAAAAGAATTTAATTATCATTTCTATAAGTTCTATCATTTTGGGGCATGCCTTGGCTTGCTAGGAAATTGCGCAAATAATCGATCGAGTCCTTACCAATGTTAAAATGAGCTTTTTACCATAGGCCTTAAAAACGTGTTTTAAGAATATTGATAGGCTCTAATCATTTGTGTGGGACTCCGAAATGGGTTCCACGAAAACGGTGTATATTTGGTGTACAACAAAATGTTGTACCCCTAGGAGGACTTGAAACTAGTAAGAAAATGTCTAATAGAACTTAGGGCGCAATTTAAGTGGAAGTTCAGGCCCAAATAAATAACCGTAAGGATGTAATTTTATCTTCATGTGGGTTGTGTTTGGTTAGGCATTTTCTCTTCTTGATGTACTCTTTGTTGAGTTTTAATAAAATTTTTGTTGCCGTTTTCAAAACATAAAAATAAAAGATGTATTTTTTTTTGGTTAGTATATGGGTTAAAATTTATAATAAACAATAGTATGTTGTCCTAACTTGTTCAAAGAATCAAAACCTCTTGCTCCTTTTTGAAAGATATTATAGTAAAAAAAAGTAGATAAAGGAAGTGCTCAATTATTTAAAACTAATTGGCGATTATTTCCGAAAAGAGTGGATTGCTTGTAAACTACTGTTGACTATACTTGTTACCTCCGGAGAATTAAACAAGTTTTTTTTGGAAGTTAATTACGTATTGGTACATGTGTAATAACGGGTGCAGTTTCGGATTCCTCATTATTAACAAAGTATGTATCACAAATTCATGTATGTAGTAATAAATTTAACCTTTCATTTGTATAAACCAATACTATTAATATTGTGATGTTGAGTACTTAAAGGACAGATTTGCAAAACTTAAATAAAAGGAGAAAGCAAATATATACGTACTAGTCTATATAAGACTTGTAATTGACTTCATAAAACAAAATAGACGAGCAAGTGGAGTACTGGAGTGTAATTGATGCTTCCCTTATACTCCCATGCACATGGGCAGGGTTCGATTTCCGTAACCACACCTCCCCCTTCCCAAGTCCCCTAGGATAGAGTAGATTAGTATTAACGAATGGAAAAAAAAAAGAAGCAAAAAAGAGCAAAATAGACGAAAAGAGGAATGGCAGAAATCAAGCTTTGAAAATCCTGGTTCACGTGGGTCAATTAGGATTTGCTCCAAATGGAATTAGGTAAAAAAGGAATTGGTCTTAATTGGTCATTTAAAGAGAGACTAATAGATGATTTTTGGGACAATTAGGAAGCTTTCTCGGTCTTAGTCACTATTCTGCGGAGTAGTAGTTAATTTCCAATATTATACATTATATTACTGTTATGATAGTGGGCAAGAAGAGAGAAAGATTCAGCCAAGGTTTGTTTGATTCTTAGCAATGGTGAAGGAAATGATTCGCAAAACTTTTGTACCAAAAGAAACTTGGGTGTTCAGCAAAAAAGGCAAAAGACACTTGGGGGGACTTCACTTCCTAACACACGGGTAATCCCTCATTGAACAAATTCATATTTCAAACGTAACGTGGATTATAAAAAAGCAAAAAAAAAAAAAAGAAGCGGGTAGAAAAACAGATACCAGAGAGAAACTACGTGCTGTCAAAATGGCCATAAATTTCAAGAGATTGAACTCCTCTTTCCATCTTCTTTCCAGCAAAAAGGCAAGACAGACAGAGTAGTGAGCCTAAAGCAATTTCATTTCCCACACCCTAGGTATGTTAGTGCTATTTTTTGTTTGCAAACGATTAGGTTGTTTTCCACAGGTCCATGAAAGCGATTAGAGGAACATAGAGAGGAGGAATTGTTGGAAATCCGTGACGGGCCTAAATCACTCACACAAGTAGGAGAGACGTAGGGGAGGATATAACACACAAATTTGTGATAAAATACTCCAATAATCTTTTTTTTTTGATCGGCAATACTTCAATAATCTTTATCACACTTGACTACTCCATAGTAGTTCATTCACTCTACTCAACCCCACTCTTTCACTCTTTTTCTCAACTTTCCATCACACTATTATCACTAGATTACATAGGAATTTATATGCTCCTAGTTACATGAACCTAGTCAAGTACATGAATCTCTACATCGTGACCCTTCATCTACATACATGAACACTTCAAGACACTATTGAACTACATACACATGAACCACACCATTCATGAATCATGTATCTACACAACTCTTTAGAATTCACAATTTCCTAAAATCAAGTTTACTTTCCAACATCCCCCCTTAAACTTGATTTTGTACAAAAATCCTCTGCAGCTGAAAGAAACCTTCATCGCCCTCAATAGCAATAGTCTTCTTTACCACCTCCATGGATGTGAGAACCTTGAATTTGACCTTTCTGTAAAGACTTACAGATTTCTTCCTTGAAAGCTTGCGCACGGCCTTCAAATGAACATTACATCGGTCTCCATTTTTGAATTTTGCATATCTCCAATCTTGCGAATCAAAAACCTATCCATATTTACCCAACCAATGTCAAATGCACAATTCTCTAAGTCAGACTGTGAATTGCAACTGCTAGGAATCTTATCCTCGTGACTTCCATTCTCACACTTCAGTAGAGTGGTTTTGCAAACAAATTCACATGACTGAAGTCCGTAATCCTTAACTTTAGTGGACTTACCAACTTTACTTTGGTCATCAAGAATTTCTTGGATCTCCTCATTTTCTTTAATCTTTCAAAGTTCCACTTCCTTCCTTTGATCATTTTGAACACTGCCGCCAACTTCTGGTTCGATTGCATCATCTTCCTTTTTTACGAACATCTCTTCTTCTCCTTGAACCTTGACTTCAACAATTGTTTCTTTGATGTCTTCAATTTCTTTTTCTTCCATTGTTTCCACAATTTCACTATTCATCTCAGCTTTAAGCTTGATTTGCTTGGCTTCATTTCCTTCAACTTTATCATCATCAAATTGATTCACTTCTGGATTAGAGTCCCCATTCTCTTCAACACCTTGTGTTAAATCTTCTAGAAACTCATCTTCTTCAAAGCATTGAAGCCAATACTCCTTGGTTAATGACTTTTCTCCACTACTAGACGCGATGCAATCAAGCATCTTCCAAGCTTGACATGGAAACCTCATCTCTCCAATGTCCTTCCATATCTCTTGGTGAATTGCCTTCTTTAAAACTCTCAGTGCTTTTTCTTCTTTCTTCTCTCGGATTCTCTTAGGCAAATCAGCTGTTGGTTCTTCTCCAACAACATCCCATAAGTCACATGCTTGGAGATAATAAGATAGAGTGACCCTCATTCTTTTGTAATTTGAGATTATTAATTTCTCTGACCAAAAACACATAAGAGTACCCATTGTCTTCAAACAATGATCAATTGCCACTTCTAGGATTGTAGTAGCTCTGATACCAATTTGTTGGAAATCCGTGATGGGCCTAAATCACTCACACAAGTAGGAGAGACGTAGGGGAGGAGATAACACACAAATTTGTGATAAAATGCTTCAATAATCTTTATCACACTTGACTACTCCAAAGTAGTTCATTCACTCTGTTCAACCCCACTCTTTCACTCTTTTTCTCCACTTTCCATCACACTATTATCACTAGATTACATAGGTATATTTATATGCTCCTAGTTACATGAGCCTTGTCAAGTACATGAATCTCTACATTGTGACCCTTTATCTACATACATGAACACTTCAAGAGACTATTCAACTACATGCATGAACCACACCATTCATGAATCATGTGTCTACACAACTCTCTAGAATTCACAATTTCTTAAAATTAAGTTTACTTTCCAACAGGAATTGAACATGAATCCAAATTCTACTATCTTTGAGTTTGTACCTAATATATGAAACATCAAATTGGTTCCAAAAACTATACAAACCGTACAATGTTGATCTGACTGATCCTCGATCATACGCAACATGGCGAAGAAAAAGTATTGACTAATGGTGTTTGTGAGTAGAGATGGTAATGGGATTTATAGTCACCTGTCTCCACCCTATTTTTTCATCGGGCGGATTGGGAGTGGGGGAAATCGGAGAGGTATTGGGGTTTGAGAATAAATGGGTCCCTATTTACCATTGCGATTTTTTATTAACTTTGTTCTCTTGAGAAGTTTTTTTATTAGAAAATGAAATATTGAAGAATCAAAACCTCTTGCACCTTTGTGAAAGATATTATATCCAAGAAAAAAGTAGCTAAAGGAAGTGCTAAACATTAGAAAAAAGTAGACTGTACGACATTAGACAGATCATGTTGTTGATGATCCTTACTCTGAATAAGATGGGTCTTACCATGACATAATCTGCGCTATGTTGAGATAGTATTTATAGAGTACGAGTCTTGTGAATTTGCCCGACGATTATCGGTAGTGAATATTGCAACCCTTACGGTGGTCTTACTTTTGTGTTGAATGGATAACCTAGGTTTCCTACACTCACATTTTGAGGGAGGTTGAATTGAAACTCTAATCCCTCCTGTTTGCAAAACTTTAATCGCTTTCTTGTTAATTTAGTTTAATCAATTCAAATCAAAACTTCTACTTTATTTTCGTATTCGATTAGAAATTAATTGAAATTGTAGCAACTTAACTTTTTACTCCCCGCGAACGATCTCGGTCTTAGTCACTATTTTGCAAAGTAGTAGTTGATTCCAGGTTTTACAAATTATATATTTGTTATGAAAACGACAGCGGGCTAGAAGTGAGGAAGATTTGGGCGACCCCACTACTTCATAGGTGGCGTCGCCACTGATTGTGACGAATGAAAATGAAAGAGATGACTCACCCACATGCATGGGTTGGAACCAGACGTCAAGACCCACCGACAACTAGACTATGGCTATGGGGTGGTTTGGATGGAGGGAAAGAAGGGTCCATAAATATAAAGATCCATATTTATTCCAAGCCCAGTCTTTTAACTTAGTTTGGGTACACCCCCTCCAAATTTAGTCCCCCCTCAATCCCCTACCCCTTACCCTCTCCCCCCTCTATAATTATGGATTGGGTCAGACTAGTCCAAACCCAATCCATAATTATGGAGAGTTAGCCCTCGCCCAAATGTCAATTTTGCCCCTGCCAATCCCCTACGTTTGCTTTTGTCTCTCTATTTCACTCAAACCTAATTTCTACCAGAGAGAGAGAGAGAGAGAGAGAGAGAGAGAGAGAGTGTTGGCGATATTTATTTGAGAATTCAATAAAATGTTCTTCCTTGGAAGAATAAATTTGAGAATAATTGTACTTCATATAATTAAATGATAATAGTTAATGAGTTGCATTTATAGTCAAAATTATTAAAAATAAATTATTATAGGTTAATTGTTGATAAGTACGAGAAAATAATTTATTTTTGTATTTATATAATCTAATATGGGCATTCACAATTGAAAATAAGTTATGTGACAACTTTTTACATTATCCACCCCTCTTTATCCCCCATTACAGCATCCAACCCTCTTCTTACAAAATCATCCAAACTAAGTACTATCTAATTCATCATTCATAAATTGAACATCACTGTGGGTCCACAGCAATAACAATAGCAGAACCCATCTAGTCCCTAATCATTAGAGGTATGAGCGGGAGACGATTGGAGACAGACCTAACCTTTGGCAATGAATGCACAAAGTGACTGCTCTCAGAATACTACTGAAACAGTAGCCCCCTTGAACCTGCAAGAACCGAGAAGCTACAGGGATGCTTTGCTGCAGAATACCGTTGAAACTGTAAATCCATCCTCCATAAATAATATCTCCTACTATTTCATCAGTGCTCTGTATTTAGTCCACCCGAATATAACACCACACCCAATCGAGGCCTAAAGATTAAAAGCAAAAAGTGTAGATGTGTATTTGCTTGAAGAAGACCGAGGCCTAAAGATTAAAAGCAAAAGTGTAGATGTGTATTTGCTTGAAGAAGACCAAATAGGCGTGTTGCTTGACCAACCGGGTGTTTAAGAATTAGACTAAAAATCTCGTCCCAAGCGTAGGACTATCGACCGGTGCAGCACAATAAATCCGGAAGTACCGGAGTCGAACCACAGAGACGGTCTACGGTGTTGATCTCAAATAATGCTAGCTCTATGTTTGAAACTGGCTCTCAGGTAGCCACCCCTTGCTCAGTTGGTTCACTTAATTATCTAAATTGGACTAATTTAATTATTGAACTCTGAATTTAAAAAAAGAGAGCATAGCCGTGGGCACTACGGTGCCCGCAACTAGTCTAATTCACATTCACTCGGGCCACAATGATTCAATTAATTGATTTAAAAATATGAAAACAGTTTCCAACAAGTGCACACCACTTGTCACCAATTCCTGCGCGCATTTGGAATGGGCGATGCCCGAGCTTGTTTGCTAGAAAAATTTCCGTACCCAAAAACTGCGTATTAATCGAAGTAATTCGGCACCGAGGTAAAATATGAATTAGCCTAGCCACGGGACACCTTGGTCCCGCGGCCGCACTCAGAACGACTACTCACACATGATTTTAACAGGAAATAAGAATAAAACTTTAATTAAAAACATGCTTATAATGCGAATAAGAATTAAACAGTTAAAACAGAAGAAACCACGAACAAACTTGAACAATTAAACATAATGATTAAATGCAAAACCTGAAATATGATCCGGAACAGCAGCGAAAGTAAAAAGAACTCTAATGAAAACACTGTAACCGGCTCTCTGGAACATAAAAACTACAAGTGAAAAATCTCTATTCTGGGGACTCTCCCTGTTGTTCTTTCGAAGCCCCCTTTCTTCTTTTATAAATGAAAAAGCTACTTAGTTTTATATAATAAATCCCATGCCATCATTTATAAATGATTAAGCCCATCATTCTTTTTTCTATTCCCTTAGTTTTTGCCGACATCCTCATCACCCATATTCCCTTTGCTTCTTTTGACAATAATAGATTAATTGCAGAGCTCCAGTGAGATTCGAATAATCAGCTCCATTGGGTCTGCGATCATCTCGACTAATTCTCGAAACGAAGTCCGATCAGGATGCAGGAACAGTCGACCTTCTTCTTTTGACGCCGGGAATAAAACGGTACGGTGCACGTAATTTATGCACTTGACATGTGAATCGTGGGGCAAAAATCTGAAATCAACAGGACTCCGCAGAACTTTTCTTTTAAAATTCCCCACCACACTTTCCAACCTCACACCTCATTAAAATAATCAAAGAATTGATTTTAATAAACAATGGAATTGTTTATTGCCTTGGCAAAGTTCGGTCAGGAGAATGTGGTGGCTGGAAAATTATTCAGTGTGGCGCGCTCGTGCATGATCCCCGCGGCTTGACACTAAAACCGTCTTATTTCCTGAAAATTAACAAAAACACAAACACATACCAAAACAACGCATCAAGTGGAAAATAGGGAATAAATTAGATAACAACGTGTTAAAACTACCCTATTAAGGCACTTATATCTATGATATTGCGTGCCAATCACGTGTGATTTTGTTTCACGGAGCATCAACATAAAGAAATTACAAGCAGGAATTCCACAATCACTACACTACTTTTTTGAACTGGTACTACACTTTATATTTGGTAAGAAAATTCCATTAAGATGCCATAAAAAAATGGAGTCATGCGAGCTATGTACGTACCATTTCGAACACGCCTCTCAAACAAATCACTTAATAGCATGAGCTTTCATTAACGATCTGAGCTGTTCATTTTGTAAGTCCAGACATGCAAGTTATCGATACAAAAAATCACATTTGTATGATGCTAGAAAATGAACGAATAAGATTGTAAAAATAGATTTTGAAATTCACACTCCTAGAAAGTATGTTTGAGAACTATGATTTAGAGGGGTGTGATTAGAATTACTAAAAAAAAAAAAAAAAACCTTGAACAATTGGCAAGAGTCTTGTGAACTTCTCAATCGCAATCCCTTCATACTCTCAACTTTTGTCCGCATGCCGGGTCCACAATTATGATCCTAACCATTTATCTCATAGAATCGCAAAAAATTACAAGTCTACAAAAAATTGGTATGATCATATAAATATGCGAATAAGTTTTATTTGACAGTTCAATAAAATGTTCTTCTTTTAATTGAAGAATAAATTTGAGAATAACTGTACTGCATATAATTAAATGATAATATTTAATCTGTTTCATTTATATCGAAAATTATTAAAATAAATTATTATAGCTTAATTGTTGATAAGTATGAGAAAATAATTTATTTGTATTTGTATAATTAATTTACACCAATGTTCTCATCCACTACTCTTACCATCCACACCATCCACACTTTTCATTTCCCGATCAAATTTTGATGATTGGAACCGTCCAATGTGTTTAAAATGTGTTTTTAAGGGTCCCGCGAGAAATCATCAAAAAAAAATACCGGGAAGGGCTTCATCCGGGCAGTTTTCGATAAAACTATATTTAATCGAAAACTGCTCGGATGAAGCCGTTCCCGGTATTTTTTTTTGATGATTTCTCGTGGGGACCCTTAAAAACACGTTTTAAACACATTGGACGGATCCGATCATCAAAATTTGATCGGGAAATGCCTCGTCTGGACAATCCCGGACCGTAGCAATCCCGGATGAGAACCGGACTCATTAATTTAATGCATAATCCAATATTGGCATTCACATGGAAAATAAGTCATAAGACAGCTTTTTACATTAGGTGGGCCGGATTTTTGGCCCCCAAATTAATTGGGTCAAACTAGCGGAGCGAGCTAGAACGGAGTGTGACCTGGACGGACTAGGCCCAGTTGGGATGGACCGTCTCAATGGGCGGAGTAAAAGTCCGGGCGGCGTAGAGGGTATTCTAGAAGATGCTTGAGAGATCTAGTGGAGATTGGAGTCCGCCCTAATCGGGGAAGCTACCGAGACGAGTCCGCCCTAATCGGGAAAGCCATCTTGATAAGCATCATCAAGTATCCCGATAAGGGAAAAGGCTCCGGAGATTTAGGGATACGAGTGTATCCCGGACGGACTTGGTGTCTTGGACGCCAAGTGAAGGGAGCCTATAAAAGGGGATTTCACCCTGAACTAAAGGTACACACATTCATACCCACAAAACCTAGTTCCCTCTCTTCTCTCATATTCAGTCTCTGACTTAAGCATCGGAGGGGTATTCCGGCCAAACCCCGGCCGGGTAGCCTAACGTTATTTGAGTCTTGCAGGTGCTCTCGCCGGAACCCTACTCAGCGCGACTTTCGGTGGCTTGCTTTCCTAAGGTGAAAACCTACCCCACCACAATTGGCGCCGTCTGTGGGAAAGCATATCACGAGTCTTGCTGAGTTCATGGCGGGACCGGAAGAAGGAAACTTTGTCCAAAACGACGGAAACCAAGAGAATGCTAGGAACCATCCTAGCAATGAAGATCAAAATCCGAGAGAGCCTCTCCGAGGGGCTCAGCAAAAGAATGGAGACAGGAATCCTCACCACGGTGAGAAACCAAGGCGAAACAATCACCAACCGCGGCACTCCGTCCCTAAAACCCGTAACCCCCAGGATGATATTGATGAGCGTGACGAAGTCATAGGGACAATGGGTGCGGAGATCGTGAAGCTTCGCAGAGCACTCAAAGAAAAGGAGGTTGATCGTGCTAGTGTCTCACGAGGGCGCACTAACGATCACGGCTCTAAATCTAGAAGGAGTCTCACGCCAGTCCATTCTGGACGGACTAAGCGACACCGCTCTCTCAACACGATTGAGCGCGTTATCAAGGAATTTATTCCTGCCCGGAGCGTAGGGGATAGCAGCTACCCACGTACGCATAGGGCAGTAAGTTAAAAAAGACAGAAGACGATTACCCATGTTTCAAGCACTCGCAAGATGCCTACTCCACCTAGAAAGGTTGGAGGCAACTTGCGGTCTGTCATCACTCAAAAGAGGATCGAGAGAAACCGTGCCAAGTCGAACATGACTGGGGGCAATCATGCCCTAGATAGGCTAGTCCTCTCTCCCTTCTCTCCAGAGATTGAGTCTTTAGATCCTCCAAAGGGCTTCTCACTACCGAAGTTCACGTCGTATGATGGAAAGGGGGACCCTTACTCACACATCAGCCACTTTCGTCAGATGATGACCCTTTATAGCAGGAATGACGCTCTAATGTGCAAGGTCTTCCCGTCGAGCCTCGGGGAAGCCGGATTGCGGTGGTTTGACAAGTTGGAGGCAGAGTCCATAACAAGTTGGAAGCAACTCTCAGCGGCTTTTACCGCAAGGTTTGTCACACATAACAAAGTCCCCAAAGAGGTGGATGCTTTACTTGCCTTAAAAAAGGGCAAGAAAGAGCCTCTTCGAGACTTTGCAGGCCGATACTTCGACACGTACAATGAAATTGAGGGTTGCAATGAAGAGCTTGCAGTAGCCTCTTTCAAACTTGCTCTCCCTCTTGGAAACCGCCTCAGGGACTCTCTCACAAAACGAGCAGCTACTTCCGTTAAGGAATTAATGGATAGAGTGGAAAAACATGCAAGGATTGAAGAGGACAACAATCGTACAGATGTGGACATGGTGGAGTCTTCCCCTAAAGACAATGGCCAAAAAGAATTCAAGAAGGTCCGAAATGGAGGAGCAAAATATGGTGGAGGTGCAAGTCAGAACCAAAGGGAGAGATCAAACCCAAGGGAGGCCATCAACACATTGTTCAAAGAGCCTATCTATAAGATACTCCCAAAGATTCGTGACGAGCCGTATTTTGCATGGCCACCGAAGATGCCTGGTGATCCAACTAAAAGAAATTCCAAGTGGAGATGCTCATATCACAAAGATTATGGTCATATGACCGCGAATTGCAGAGCCCTCAAGCAACACTTGGAGGAACTTGTGATTGCGGGGCACCTAAGGGATTTCATTGATGAAGGAGTTCCTGCTACCGCAACCCAACCTGAACAAAGGAGACGAGAAACTAATACCCAGAATGCCCCGAGAGGCGTGATCGATATGATCCATGGAATAGTGGATCCCTCTTTTGAGAACGAACTCAGGGGACAACTCCAGAAGGCTCGACACATGCAAAAGGTGCTGCGAGTAGAACCCCACTCAAGAAGGTCTGTGTGGAACCTAGCACAGACCGTTTTGCAATTACATTCTCAGACAAGGATTTGGAGCGCATTCAGCATCCCCATGATGACGCCCTCGTGGTGACAATGCGGATTGCAGGCTTCGATGTCAAGAGAATCTTGGTGGACCAGGGAAGCTCTTGCGAAGTAATGTACTTTGACCTTTACAAACAATTGGGTCTCAAGGATTCACAGCTCACCCAAACCCAGTCGCCATTGGTTGGATTCAATGGGAGCCCTGTTTGGCCTTTGGGCAAAGTGACTCTTCCAGTGGTGATAGGGTCGGTTCAAAATGACGTCGAGTTTATGGTGGTGAACGTACCGTCCACATACAATGCAATAGTGGGTAGGACATGGATTCGCAAATTCAAGGCAGTACCTTCCACCTATCATCAGGTGGTGAGATATCTAGCCCCGAACGGAGTAGAAGATCTGCTTGGGGATCAGGTGGCGGCAAAACAATGCTTCATGGCCTCAGTAAAAAACAAAACAAAATTCAAACATGTACAAGTGGTGGAGATCCCTGATCAACAGGTGCTGGAGGATGTTGGGCGTGGCACGGTTGAAAAAGTAGTGGAGGATCTTGAGAAGGTCTATATCGATGAGAACGACCCGGAGCGGTACTTTCTAATTGGAACCTCTCTGGACCCTATGGAGAGGGACCAGTTAGTGGTCTTTCTCAAGCAAAATTTGGAGGTGTTTGCGTGGACACCCTATGAGATGGTGGGAGTTGACCCAGAGTTTATTTGCCACAAATTGAACGTCAATCCACTTCATAAGCCTGTCATTCAAAAGAGCAGAAGGTCGGCCGCCCACCATGCAGAGGCAGTGATTGAGGAGGTGGATAAGCTTCTGGAGGCAGGGTCAATTAGGGAGGTGCTTTACCCTGAGTGGCTCTCCAACACGGTCGTAGTCAAGAAGAAAAATGGAAAGTGGAGGGTTTGCGTAGACTTTACAAGTCTTAACAAAGCGTGCCCCAAGGATAGCTTCCCATTACCAAAAATCGACCAACTTGTGGACTCAACTGCAGGACATGCACGCATGAGCTTTCTCGATGCCTATCGCGGCTATCACCAAATTGCGATGGATGTCTCAGATCAAGAGAAGACCGCCTTCATTACACCTCGTGGAGTGTATTGCTATAAGGTGATGCCATTTGGTCTAAAAAACGCAGGGGCCACCTACCAGAGGATGATCACCCGGATGTTTGAAGGACTACTTGGCAAGACAATGGAGGCTTACATAGACGACATGGTTGTCAAAAGTAAAAAGAGTGGAGACCACCTCAGAGACTTAAAAGAGGTGTTTGAGATACTAAAAACCCACAAGCTTCGCTTGAATGCCTCGAAGTGCGCCTTCGGGGTAGGATCAGGGAAGTTTCTTGGGTACATGGTAACACACAGAGGTATAGAGGCTAATCCGGACCAGATTAGGGCTTTACAAGCCTTAGAGCGGCCACGCACACCGAAAGAAGTCCAAAAGCTAACAGGAATGGCGGCCGCCCTAAACCGCTTCATAAGCCGATCTTCGGATAAGTGCAGGCCTTTTTTCCAGCTTCTACAGAAAAAGGCCAGATTTGAGTGGGGAGAAGAGTGCGACAAGGCACTGGAGAACTTGAAGAAATACTTGGCCACAGCACCGCTCTTATCAACGCCTTGCCCTGGAGAGGACTTATACCTATACCTCGCAGTTTCTCCACATGCTGTTAGCGGAGTCATAGTCAGGCAAGAAGGTAAAGATCAAATTCCTGTCTACTATATCAGTAAAACCCTTATTGATGCAGAAACTAGGTATTTGCCACTGGAGAAACTGGCGTTCGCGCTGGTGGTGGCTTCACGAAAGTTGATGCACTACTTTCAGGCCCACACCATTGTGGTCCTAACTGAGTACCCTTTGAAAGCTCTCTTTAGAAAGGCTAACTTTTCTGGAAGAATTTCTCATTGGGCGGTCGAGTTGGGCCAGTACGACATTCGGTATCAACCAAGGACCGCCATTAAAGCACAGGTGCTGGCTGATTTTGTTGCAGAACTTACACCCCCGGAGGTTCGATCAAACGAACTACCGACCTCAGGTGTCAACAACCTAGACACTGAGCTCGGGGGGCATACACCATCTGAGGCGTGGAAGTTGTTCTTTGGGGAAATTTGGAAGCTTTTCGTGGATGGAGCTTCTAACAACAAGGGGTCTGGAGCAGGGATAGTTCTCATATCCCCAGATGGAGTGGTTTTTGAACAAGCTTTGAAGTTAGGTTTCCCAGCCTCCAACAATGAGGCGGAGTATGAAGCCCTCTTGGCCGGACTTAGAGGGGCGGAGTACCTGGGAGCCGAGGAGTTGTTGGTGTACAGCGACTCTCAATTGGTCGTAAACCAATTATCAGGAGAATACGAGGCAAGAGATAACAGGATGGCAGAATACATGGAGAAGGCTCGAGCGATGCTCAAAAAATTCAAGAGCATCAGAGTGGAGCAAGTCCCTCGCGAACTCAATGGGCACGCAGATGCCTTGGCTTGTCTGGCTTCAGCTATGGACTCTGAGACTCCAAGGGCAATCACAATTGAGTTCTTACCTCGCCCAAGCATCATGGTACAAAATGGACATCAAGTCCTCCCGGCAAATCTGGGTCCAAGTTGGATGGACCCAATCATAGCCTTCCTCAAGGATGACATATTGCCAACCGACAAGAGAGAAGCTCACAACCTACGGGTGAAGGCCGCAAGGTTTTGGCTAGCTCCATCTGGAAAGCTTTACAGGAAGTCCTATACTGGGCCATACCTTTAGTGTGTTCACCCAGACCACGTACAAAAAGGCTTGTATGAATTGCATGAAGGTCTCTGTGGATGCCACACTGGAGGACGGTCGTTGGCCCATCGTGCCATCACTCAAGGCTATTGGTGGCCTTACATGCAGAGGGACGCAGAACAATATGTGAGAAAGTGTGAGAAGTGTCAAAAGTTCTCTCCACTCATTCATCAACCTGCGAGAGATTTGACGCCCCTCACCAGCCCATGGCCTTTTGCACAGTGGGGTCTGGACTTGGTTGGACCTCTCCCTAAAGCTCCCGGAAAAAACCAGTTCTTAATCACCGCCACGGATTATTTTACCAAGTGGGTCGAAGCGGAGCCACTGGCTAGAATCAGAGAGGTGGACGTAAAAAATTTTGTGTGGCGGAACATAATCACCAGGTTTGGAATTCCTAGAACGTTGATCTCTGACAACGGGACTCAGTTTGTTAGAAAGCAGTTTCAACAGCTTTGCTCTGACCTTAACATTCTGTTTCACACCTCTACCCCGGCCTACCCACAGAGCAACGGCCAAGCTGAGGCCTCCAACAAATCTGTTTTGAATGGTATCAAGAAGCGCCTTGAGAAAGCTAAGGGAAAGTGGGTCGAGGAACTTCCTAGTGTGCTATGGGCATACAGAACCACTCCAAGGCGTGGCACTGGGGAAACTCCATACGCTTTGGCATTTGGAACGGAGGTTGTGATACCTATGGAAATTGGCTTTCCTACTATCCGGACGGAGGCATTTGATGTGGCAATAATCAGCGAGTGTTGGCTCGAGACCTCGACCTGCTCGAGGAAAGGAGGGAGGCCACGCTTGTGCGACTTGCTTCTTACCAGCAACAACTTGCCAAAAGTTACAATCAGAAGGTTCGCCCTCGAGGGTTTCTGCCAGGGGAGTTGGTTCTAAGGAAAGTCATGGGGAATACTAAGGTCCCCGGAGAAGGAAAGCTCGGCTCCAATTGGGAGGGGCCTTACAAGGTTATTTCTGAGGCAGGTCCTGGCGCGTACTATCTTGAAGATCTAGAGGGCTATAAGGTACCCAATCCTTGGAATGCGGCCAATCTCAGAAAATTTTATCATTAAGTATTTGCGTAGAAAGAATGGCCTAGTAGGTAGCGTAGCAAGAGTAGCTTGGATTAGTAGAGTAGCTCGGATTGCTTGAGTCGTTTAGGTAGCTTACTTCAATAAAGATTGCTTCAATGTAATCATAGTATCGTTATTATTTAAAATGGAATAAAGGCCGGATTTCTTTCTTTCCATTGTGTACTCTACTTAAGTGAAGCTATGTTTATTGCATGTATGGAGGCCTTGTTAGGCCGGAATATCTATTTCTTGTCCTCCTAGTTTGGTGCTGCCAAACCGGATTGGGGATGGAAGGGGAAGCTGGATAGGCTTACCCAGCCCTCATTTGGGGGGAAGGGGTGGATAAATACTTAAAGAAAGCTTTCTTTAATTTCTTTTAAGTTGTAATGCCCTGGAGTGCTGAGTGGACTAGCTCAGTGGAACATACATTTTAGTTTGGCTGGATTGGCCAAGAGTTGGATCGGATAGGAACCAACGGAAATTAATATCAGTGTCCAACAAGGACGGAGTGTCTAATAAGGATGGACTACATACGAGCAACGCAAACATCTAGAATCATATTCTAGAAATCATTCTAAGTGTTTAACAAAGACGGATTACATAACATATCATTCTGAAACGCTTCAAAGAGCGACAAAAGCATACATAGTGCATAATGAAGATCCTACTACATACGGAGGTCGCTCCACAGCTGAACAAAATGGAGCACGACCATAGATACGACAACATATATAAGCCCCGAGGGAAGAGGCTTCACCGGCCCAGCTCAGCAAGCAACTAGTCAAAGGTCTCTGAAGCGACCTGGGCACTAGAGGTAGCAGCGGTGGAAGCCAAGGCTGGGGGCGGAACTAAAGCAAGACACTCAAACGGATACTCCACAGTGTAATAACTAGAATCCTCAGGGATTCCCGCCTTCTTGAGTGAAGCGGCCCACCCTTTGGAGAAGAGTGCTTCGCGAACCTTGAGAACATCGTTCTTGAATTTCTCAGTGGTCTTTTGCACACCCTCATTGTAAGCTAGATCTTCCAAGGTCTGTTGGTTAAGCTTCATTTCGGCCATGGCATGCTCCATTTCAGTTACTTTGGCCTTTAGCATCTCGGCTTCTCGTTCGGCCTTGTGCTTTGCTTCATTAACCTCAAGTAAAGCCCTATCCCCAGACTCTTTGTTTTTGCTTAGCGCAAGATGAAGCTCTTTGTTCTGGCACTTCAGAGTCTCCATTTCCTCTTCTCTAGCTTCTAGGCGAGAGAGTGCAAAGCAAGAACGCTGAAGAGCCTGTTTGGAAACATTGACAACTATAAGAATCCTCACATAACATGAGAAGCTACAAGTAGTTGGGAAACACTCACCAAAGCTTGATGATGGAGAGTGGACCTCACTAGCTTTTTGTTGTTCATCTTTTCAAGAGCTTCAATGTCCTTGGGAAGAAGCAAGGCACTGGAAAGGTCGGCGGCAATTTGCGGAGTCTCATGCAAGGACATACTTGTGGTGATAGGCTTGCCTTTGTGAGTCAGGAGAGGGTGCCACTCGTTGACGTGGGAACTCTCGTGTTGCGTCTCAGTAACCACAACCTCCTCGACTTCTTGTGACTCCTCTCTAGCTCTTTTTTTCTTGCGCAACTCACGTCGAGCTTGCATAGGATCCCCTTTGCTAGATGTTGGGGAGACATGGGCACCATCCCCGGCTACGGTGCTCATTGGTTGAGCCAAAGGTGGTGTTGGCATAGTAGGAGTGATTGGAGCCCCAAGGGCTACGGCCATTAGGTCGAGGTCCGGCTCAATCCTTGGCATAGTGGAAGATTCGCACAAGCTTGGATACCGAGTTGAAGTTGAGAAATCTGATTAGTTAGAGGAGGCTTGCGGGCTAGACTGAGGAAGGTGAGTACTAGAGTTGCGAGCTGCGTCTTCAGATTCGTAAAGAAAAGCTGTGAGAGCGGACCGTTTGCGGCGTTGGCGCGGTGGAGCGTTGATGTTGTAAGACAGAGCGTACTCAAGAAGGGATGGTGCAGAGCGTCGCGTCTCAGGGAGTGCTAGTGCAGTCTCTATAGCAGCAAGGTTAGTGCGGTTGTAAGATCTCTTCTTTGCTTGAGAATCTGTGGAGAAACAAGCATTAGCACCGGAATGAGATAGCTATGCAAAATTGAAGTGCAAGAAGAAAACTAGTTTGGACCTGGGTCGCTCTCCTTCCAAGGGAGCCTGTAAGCACGGACCTCAGTACCGAGTGCACACTCGTACTCTCCGGTGATTTTAAGCCAATCGTCGGGACACTTGTCTTTAGGCGGGAGTCCTCCTATCAATTTGAACCCCTTGCGAGCTCGGAGATAGTATAAAGATCCATCACCAAGACCAACAATTTCATAGCAGAAGAGTATCTCCTCTATTCCTAGCGGGAGACTCTCCCTACGTGCAAGCTCGGCCACACTATTGACAATCCTAAAAGTGTTGATAGATATTTGTGTAGGTGCCAAGCTAAGCCGATGGAGAAAGCATAAGAGGAGTGGATCAAGTGGAAACCGAACTCCACCTTCTACAATGGAAACCACGGGGAATACCGTGGATGAAGGTGAACCTACGAGGTTCTCTTCGGAACATAACAATCGAAATTCTACATTTTTTGGGATGTTATACGCTACTCTAAAGGCATCAATGTGTCCAGGAGATTCTAACAAACACTTATATTTTCCCATTGTGAGATCAAATGAAGCACTTTGAGTATGGCCGGAAAACTCAAGAAGGTGGCCGGAAAACTCAAGAGAGTCGTCGGTAAATTCAAGAGAGTCACCGGAAAACTCAAGAGAGTCGTCGGTAAACTCAAGAGAGTCACCGGAAAACTCAAAGGAATGCCGGAAAACTCAAAGAATCGCCGGCAAACTCAACCACATTCAACGGAAAACTCAAAGGCATTCAAAGGAATTGCATGATGTTCATCAAGAAACTCAACCACATTCAATGGAAAACTCAAAGACATTCAAAGACACTCAATGGAATAGCATGATATTCATCAAAAATCTCAATCACATCAAAGAGAGGTACAAGAAAGGCAAAGAACATGGGTGAAAAACTCACTTGATTTTCTAAGTGATGGACAAACCAAAGCTCCTAAGCAACCTCCATGGAGAGCCCTCACACTACTCTTGGAAATTGAAATGAGAGAATGAAGTGTGTGGGGGTGCATTCTACCTCTTTTATACACAACAAAGGGGCAAATTCAAAAAATCCATGTACTTTTGGAGGGAAATGAAATATCGGGAGTGCAATTCAAGTTGGAGGGTGCTCAGGCCTTACCAAGCACGTAATGTGAAGGTGCGGCATTTATCGGAGGTGCAGCAATTCGGGTTGAGAGCAAGCTTGGTTCTATTTCCTTTGTTTAATTACTGGAAATTTTTTATCATGCAAGTCAACAAGTAGGTCTCATGGAGGCCTAGAGGGGAAACTAACAAGGGATTGGGTACTATAAAAGTTGTACCAGTTCAAACGAAGCTGCCGCGAACGGTCCACGTAGTGGTGTTTATTCCAGTCGAGGGCGTCCAACAACAAAAATTGGTCTGGATCTGTGCCAAAAAATACAGAAAGACAGAGTGTAGAAAAAGTTCAACGGATGTGGTGCCATAAAATTTGAAATCCCTAAAAAAAAAAAAAAAAAAAAAAAACAGTATTCTTAACTTTGTACCATCTCCTGCCGAGGTATCTCTCAGGCACAACACTAGTTGATTTGCGGATATCTACCACGTTCAGGTTCAGCAAATGGAGTCCAAAGAATGTTTTATACGGTACTACTATGTACGATCTAGTCCGACCAAGATTTGAAGGTGCCTAAGAGTGGAGGTCGTCCAGATCCTAAACAAAAGCAAAAGGGGACAATGTGGAGAAGGTCCATGTTAGAGAACCTTCAGTAGCTGTGCTCTCACAAAAATTTTGCAATGGAGTATTTGCAAAAAAAAAAAAAAAAAAAAAAAAAAATGATGAGGTTTCCACAATAGATCTCACCTGGTTAAACGGACGAAGGTGACGGTGGATTAGTGAAGCTCACGGAGTGAAGCTAGAACCCGGAAGACACGGTGACCACGTCATCTGATAGCACTCTCCCCGTCTCTTCTTCTGGTGCGGCAATTTTAAGGATTTGGGGAAATTTGGGTCTGGCTGTAGGTGAAGCTGTTTGGATCGAAGCTGTTTGGGTGTAGAGAATTGTATCACACACGTTTTGAGAAATCTGAGTGGGCCCCAGTTAAAATTGATGCTGCTCTGGGGAAGGTGAAGGTACTCTCACCTTTTTCTACTTTCTTTTTTCGTTGCGCTGACCCTTGAATTTTTTGGAGAAAGTATCAGTTGGGGGAGCCTGAGAAGGGACACTCACCGAGTTTCACCCACACTCTCTCGTGACTTTCCCTTTTGGATGGATGGAGAGCAACCTCTGGTAGGGTCACGTTACCTACAAAAACAAAAAACATTAAAAGGGCAAAAGGGGAGCCACTGTACGAGACATGTGGGAATTTATGGGTAAGAGACTATCCATTTCTTTATGCAGCTTCTTTGAGAAGCTGTGAAGGGAAAAAATTGTAGGTGGGGCCTTCTATTCTTGTTTGGTTTCACTTTTAGAGAAGCTCAGGAGTGACACTGAAAAGGGAAGCCACAAGTTGGAACATCCTAGAGTGCACCTTCACATTTTACTCTCTCCTCGTGCAATCGAAGTGTGTGCTAGTAAATAAAGTGGGCCGGATTTGGTCGGATCAATTTTATTTTTTGCGTGCTCGATATTTCAAATCGGATTGCGGCGTTTGAAAATTGAGACACTGGTTTGCAGAAAAGAAAAAAAAAGAAGAAAGAAAGAGGGGCCTACCTCATTAGCCAATTTAATGGACATGAAGGACACTTTTTTCCCCTTTGGTATGCTCTGACTCCTACTTCCAGAATGGACTGGCGTGAGACTCCTTCTAGATTTAGAGCCGTGATCGTTAGTGCGCCCTCGTGAGACACTAGCACGATCAACCTCCTTTTCTTTGAGTGCTCTGCGAAGCTTCACGATCTCCGCACCCATTGTCCCTATGACTTCGTCACGCTCATCAATATCATCCTGGGGGTTACGGGTTTTAGGGACGGAGTGCCGCGGTTGGTGATTGTTTCGCCTTGGTTTCTCACCGTGGTGAGGATTCCTGTCTCCATTCTTTTGCTGAGCCCCTCGGAGAGGCTCTCTCGGATTTTGATCTTCATTGCTAGGATGGTTCCTAGCATTCTCTTGGTTTCCGTCGTTTTGGACAAAGTTTCCTTCTTCCGGTCCCGCCATGAACTCAGCAAGACTCGTGATATGCTTTCCCACAGACGGCGCCAATTGTGGTGGGGTAGGTTTTCACCTTAGGAAAGCAAGCCACCGAAAGTCGCGCTGAGTAGGGTTCCGGCGAGAGCACCTGTAAGACTCAAATAACGTTAGGCTACCCGGCCGGGGTTTGGCCGGAATACCCCTCCGATGCTTAAGTCAGAGACTGAATATGAGAGAAGAGAGGGAACTAGGTTTTGTGGGTATGAATGTGTGTACCTTTAGTTCAGGGTGAAATCCCCTTTTATAGGCTCCCTTCACTTGGCGTCCAAGACACCAAGTCCGTCCGGGATACACTCGTATCCCTAAATCTCCGGAGCCTTTTCCCTTATCGGGATACTTGATGATGCTTATCAAGATGGCTTTCCCGATTAGGGCGGACTCGTCTCGGTAGCTTCCCCGATTAGGGCGGACTCCAATCTCCACTAGATCTCTCAAGCATCTTCTAGAATACCCTCTACGCCGCCCGGACTTTTACTCCGCCCATTGAGACGGTCCATCCCAACTGGGCCTAGTCCGTCCAGGTCACACTCCGTTCTAGCTCGCTCCGCTAGTTTGACCCAATTAATTCGGGGGCCAAAAATCTGGCCCACCTCATTTGCCCCTCAGCCTTTGGCACCGTGACCACAAGGCTAGGTGGTAAAGGGTGTTTATTCCGACCTTGCTAGGTCAAGTCCATTCTTTTTATCGGTCAAATCCAACCAAGTAAAATATGCAACCACATATTTTTCGTACGCCGCAATCCAACGTACAATGAGCGAAGAATAAAATTAATCCAACCACGTCCGGTCACTTTATTTTTCCAATAAAGTTCAATTTAGTTTCGCCCTTATTTTCTTTCCCTCAGCTAAAGCTTTACACAAAGGGGCGTGCCATTTTTCACGAAGACGCGTAGGTATAATTTCACTATTTAAAGTGAAACTTCCAACGGTCTCATCCAATGAGAGAGAGTAAAAATGAGAAGCTATAAACTCTCTTGATTAGGGCCCACCAAGCTTTTTTGCCTTTGTAAACTTTGAATACTTCAACGAAAGTAGGGAGCGACTGTGCCCCCACAAATTTTCTTTTACAGCTTTCCCTCCTAGTTTCACCTTTTTAGCTTCACAATTGAAGCTTGGAGCTTCACCTTGTGACTGGAGCTTTGCACATGGCCCATCTTCGTCTCCATATTTTTTTATTTTGTACCGATCAAATCCAACCGAGCAAAATATGCAACCACATACGTCGCACTCCGTTGTAAAATAGGCGAGTCGCGCTCCGTTGTTAAAATAGGCGAGGTATAATAAAATTGATCCGACCATGTCCGAGTCACTTTATTTTGTTCATAAAATTCAATTTTATTTGTGCTTGCCCAGAAGCTTCACTTCTTTAGCTTCTCCACCGAGCTTCCCCAAAAGTGAAACTCCAAAAAGTCAAACATTTTTTTTTTCACAATGGTCGTAGGAGTCAGAGCATACCAAAGGGGAAAAAAGTGTCCTTCATGTCCATTAAATTGGCTAATGAGGTAGGCCCCTCTTTCTTTCTTCTTTTTTTTTCTTTTCTGCAAACCAGTGTCTCAATTTTCAAACGCCGCAATCCGATTTGAAATATCGAGCACGCAAAAAATAAAATTGATCCGACCAAATCCGGCCCACTTTATTTACTAGCACACACTTCGATTGCACGAGGAGAGAGTAAAATGTGAAGGTGCACTCTAGGATGTTCCAACTTGTGGCTTCCCTTTTCAGTGTCACTCCTGAGCTTCTCCAAAAGTGAAACCAAACAAGAATAGAAGGCCCCACCTACAATTTTTTCCCTTCACAGCTTCCCAAAGAAGCTGCATAAAGAAATGGATAGTCTCTTACCCATAAATTTCCACATGTCTCGTACAGTGGCTCCCCTTTTGCCCTTTTAATGTTTTTTGTTTTTGTAGGTAACGTGACCCTACCAGAGGTTGCTCTCCATCCATCCAAAAGGGAAAGTCACGAGAGAGTGTGGGTGAAACTCGGTGAGTGTCCCTTCTCAGGCTCCCCCAACTGATACTTTCTCCAAAAAATTCAAGGGTCAGCGCAACGAAAAAAGAAAGTAGAAAAAGGTGAGAGTACCTTCACCTTCCCCAGAGCAGCATCAATTTTAACTGGGGCCCACTCAGATTTCTCAAAACGTGTGTGATACAATTCTCTACACCCAAACAGCTTCGATCCAAACAGCTTCACCTACAGCCAGACCCAAATTTCCCCAAATCCTTAAAATTGCCGCACCAGAAGAAGAGACGGGGAGAGTGCTATCAGATGACGTTTTTTGTTGTTCTATGAGATAATTGGTTAATTACAAGTCTACGAAAAATTAGTATGATCATATATCAAGAAATATGTGAATAAGTTTTACTTCGTTCCGTAAATTGTACGCTTAAACTTTGGAATACCTTTACCATTCATTTTGCATGGCAATTCGCAACTTCTTGACGTGTTTATGGAGACAAAATTGATTTGTCACAATAGGGAAATTTTGTCGTAGTGCAAAAAAAAAAAAAAAAAAAACCATAGAAGGTCTGCATGTCGATCAGCTCTCAAGGATGAATGAATTACGAATTCAAGCGTGTGCTAAATGCCTATCTAATATCGAGTAAGTTCTAAGTTGAATAATTGATTTACTCATATATTTAAAAACTCTGCATGTCAAAAGACTACGTACCAACTATACCTTTTTTGAAAGTGTTTCAAGCAAAGAATATTATTTAAAGGCAACACTTACAGGACATAAACTATGGTGGGTATGGTCATAAATCCACAAAAGAGTCCCGCTCCAATCACTGAATTGAGTATTTTGTCGAGTATCTTACACAAAAAGGATGACCCTAAGACTGCCATTTTTCTCACGAATAGGACGAATAGGAATAGTAATAGAGCTAGTAATAGCTCTATTCTGCGTGCAATCATTGAATTGGAATTGTGGATTTTATTCAATAGGATGGAGGAATATAATACTCTAACAGAGTGATGAGGAAGGAAAT
>CM037160.1:34571679-34585437 GCA_020921065.1 Vaccinium darrowii
CCGTTTTTGTTATTGCTACAATACATATTGGTACATGTGTAATAATGGTTACGTACTGTGGGTTGGTGTCTGATCATGTCGTACCATACCAAAAATAATGGTTACTGTGGGCTCTTTAGCTATTTCATGAATTTGGAGTGGAGCACAATTTGTTGTTTTGTATTGGGTGGACTGAATCTAGTTGTCTCTCTTTTTCAATGCTACTGCTCATGTGGGTTCTGGTGCTGCCTCAAATGATGGACTTGTGGGCTAATATGCATATGGAATCCAAGGGAGATTAAACATGGAAAGCCATCACATCACAAGTCTTTGCTGCTGACAGGAAATTACGTGATCAAGTTGAGGCGTTGCTAGTGAATCAATCTTCAGTGGAAAATTACAATGTTATCATGGAAGGTAATTAAAAGTTGCTGCTGTAAGGCAAATGCCTATGGATCATAGCTGCAGAAGCTTGGGAGCATGGTTTGTAAGCTTCATAATCTACATTGGAAGCTAGTCATTGCGAATGGGTGAAGCTGCATGTGCTAATTGATGCAAACAGAGGAGTGTTTCTCTCAAAATCACACTTTTGTATGACTCAAACAACTATGAGAAACTGGATTTCTCTTACACACTTTTCTCACACACTTTGATCACTCGTATTTGCATACTTTTACAATACAATTACAAACCTATTTATAGACTTAACAATCAGAAAAAACAAAATGAGATAAACTCTCATTTATTTGAACAAAAACACAAAATGATCACGCAAGTTCAAAAAATCATCCGCCTGATTTTTGAACAGTATTCCACGTTTTAATTTAAGGCTGCTGAGAACCCACTAGATTCTTCAAGTGGCTGCTGAGAACCCACTTGGTTCTCTCAAGTTTATCTTTTCAACATCCCCCCTTAAACTTGACTCTGGGGTTTCTTCATTCCAAGCATTGTCTTCATCCTAATGAAGGCTTCATGCTTGAGAGGTTTTGTGAAAATATCAGCAGCCTGGTCATATGTCCTGCAAGAAACTAGCTCCACTTCTTTTGCTTTCACATGCTCTCTGATGAAATGGTAGCGTGTGTCGATATGCTTACTTCTTTCATGATGCACTGGATTCTTTGCTAGTGCAATTGCGGAGCGGTTGTCAACATAGATTTCTGTGGGTTTTTCTTGAGAAATTCCCAAATGATTCAGCATATTACGGACCCATATAGCATGACAAACAGCTGAGCTGGCTGCTACATACTCAGCTTCACAAGACGATAGCGTCACTATCGCTTGTTTTTTCGATGACCATGTGAAGGCTGTATCTCCGAGAAAGAAAGTAAATCCGGTAGTGCTCTTTCTTTCATCCAAGTCTCTTCCCCAATCACTATCTGAAAAACCGCAAAGTTTGAAGTTTTCAGTAGTTGTGTAGAACAGTTCATCATTGACTGTACCCTTGACATAGCGCAAAATCCGTTTGGATGCATTCAAATGGGATTGATCGGGTATCTCCATGTATCGGCTGATAAGACCAACACCATATAGTATGTCTGGTCTTGTGCACGTCAGGTAGCGAAGGCTTCCTACCAGACTTTTGAAATATGTCGGATCAACATTACCGACCTCGCTCTTTCTGAGTTCCACTCCACTTTCAACTGGAGTAGTTACTGGATTACTTTTCTCCATGCCAAAACGCTTGAGGATGCTTTTGGCGTATCCAGCTTGAGAGATAAATATGCCGTCATCTCCCTGCATCACTTCGATTCCAAGAAAGTGTGCCATCAGTCCGATATCTGTCATCTCGAACTCTCGGACCATACTCTGTTTGAAAGAATCAAACATAGCTGGATTGTTGCCTGTGAAAATCAAGTCATCAACATACAGGCATACATACAGTAAGCTTCCATCAGCTTCCTTCTTCATATAGAGTGCATGCTCGTAAGGGCACTTCTCGAATCCATTCTTATGGAAGTACGCATCGATCCTTGTATTCCATGCACGTGGCGCTTGTTTCAATCCATACAATGCCTTCTTCAACTTGTACACTTTGTCATAGTGTCCTTCCTTCACATATCCAGGTGGCTGTTCCACATAGATTTCCTCCTTCAGAAATCCATTTAGAAACGCAGTTTTGACATCTAATTGATAGATCTTCCATCTGTGTTGAACAGCTAATGAGATCATCATTCTGATCGTCTCCATCCTGGCAACAGGGGCAAAGACTTCGCCATAGTCTATGCCTTCCCTCTGTTTGTAGCCTTTAGCTACGAGCCTGGCCTTGTATCTTTGAACTTCTCCTTGAGCATTCTTCTTTGCTTTGTAGATCCATTTTACTCCAATGGTCTTAGAGCCTTCCGGAAGATTGGTCAGCTCCCAGGTTTTGTTCTTCTCTATGGATTGAATCTCTTCATCCATAGCCTTCCTCCATTTGTCTTCCTGGTTAGCCTCATCGAAGCTAACTGGATCACAAGTCATTTGCAGACAGAACATGGTGAAGTCTGCATCCAACGGATCTGTGTTACGATATAGATCATCCAGGCTTCGTGTTCCTCTAGGCCTCATGTCAGAAAGCTCTTCTGTAGCTGGTGAGGATGATTCACCTCTTTGTGGTGAGGGGAAACCACGAGACGGTGATGGCTGCTCTTCTAATCTTCTAGGTACCTCCCTGGTCTGTACCTGTTCTTCATCTTCAATAGTCAGCTCCATATTCCTGGTAGCTTCTGTCTGATCCCAGCTCCAGGATTCATTTTCCTTGAAAATGACATCTCTGCTGTATATCACCTTCTGAGTGACAGGATTGTATAGCTTGTATCCCATCGTCCTGTCACCGTATCCAATAAGGATACACTTCACTCCTTTGTCTTCAAGTTTGGTTCTGTTTGCCTCTGGAACTTTTGCGTAGGCAACACAACCAAACACTCTGAGATGGGCCACACCTGGCTTGTAAGTGGTCCATGCTTCTTGTGGTGTCTTTGACTTCAGACTCCTCGTAGGACATCTGTTGAGTAGATAGATTGCACATTGAACTGCTTCAGCCCAAAATCTCTTGGGCATATCTTTATCCTTCAGCATGCTCCTTGCCATGTTGAGGATGGTGCGATTCTTCCTTTCAGGTACACCATTTAACTGAGGAGTATAGGCTGGTGTACACTGGTGTTTGATTCCTTGTTGTCCAAGGAATTCATCGAATTGATCTCCAGTGTATTCTCCTCCTTGGTTTGACCGCAACATTTTGATGTAGTAGCCGCTTTCTTTCTCCACAAGAGCTTTGAAGTTCCTGAACTTCTCGAATACTTCTGACTTCCGTTTGAGAAAATATACCCACGTCTTCCTGCTATAGTCGTCGGTGAACGTGAGGAAGTATCTGTTTTGTCCGTTTGAGATTGGCTTCAACGGACCACACACATCTGTGTGTACTAGCTCAAGCGGCATGCTTGCTCTCCAATCAACTTGCTTCCCAAAACTATTGCGGTGTTGTTTGCCAAGAACACAATTTTCGCATACCTCATTTGGATGTTGGATATGAGGTAGACCTTTGACCATCTTCTTATTTGCCAACATCTTCAAGCTTTCAAAGTTGAGATGTCCATATCTGAGATGCCATATCCAGTCTTTGTTGTTGATAATGGCATTGAGGCACTTTGGCGTATCGTGAAGAACAGTTAGCGGAAACATCCTGTTCTTTGCCATCTTTACTCGAGTAACCAGCTTCCCTCGAGCATCTGTGATCGTCAGTTGCATATCCTTCAGGCTAATTTGATAGCCTTTCTCCAGGAGTTGCCCAAGACTAAGTATATTAGTCTTCATGTCTGGAACATAGTAGACATTGGAGATGAATGCATGATCTCCATTCTTCCGTTTGATCACAATATTTCCTCTCCCTTGAACTGGGACTTTGGAGAGGTCGCCAAAAGAGATATCTCCTTGAACCTTTTCATCAAGTTCAGTAAAAAGCTGCCTTGAGCCAGTCATATGATTACTAGCTCCGGAATCAAGAAACCATATACCTTGATCCTGCTCGGTGGAACTGTGCGCCATGAGACTCATTGAATCTCCTCCTGCTGGCTCTTTGTTTGCATAGTTGGCTGTTTCGCCAACTTGATTTGATGCTGGCCTTCCTCTGCATTCTCTCATGTAGTGACCATACTTCTGGCAATTGTAACATTGAACGTTGCTTTTGTCAATGTTCGGTCGGTTGTTGTAACCACCTCTTTTTCCTTGTCCTCCACCTCTGTTGCTGCTTTGTTGTCCACGACCAACTCCTTTTGGAGCATGGTTCTGATTTCCTCCTTTGGAAAATCCTTTGCCTCCTTTACCTCTGGAATTTGAACTTCCAGAGCCTCTTCCATAAGAACCATAGCCTCGTCCTCTTTGGGATGTCCCCCCTTGCTCGTGCCTATCTTCGTTGAGGGATAGCTTCGTCTGTAGAGCCTGCTCCATCGTTCTATCATCATCTCTGTGCAACTTCTGTTCGTGGGCTTGCAATGAGCCCACGAGTTCTTCAATAGACATGGTTGTTACATCTTTCAGCTCTTCCAGCGTAACAACAATAAAATTGAATCTCGGATCCAACGATCGAAGAATCTTCTCGATAACTCTCGTATCTGTGAGAGCTTCTCCATTTCTTCTCATCTGGTTTGCAACTGTCATGATTCGACCATAGTACTCAGAAATAGATTCTGAGGGTTTCATTCGTAAAGACTCGAATTCGCCTCGTAGAGATTGAAGGCGAATCCTCTTTACTTTGTCAGCACCTTTGTATGTCTTCTGCAGCGTCTCCCAAATTTCTTTGGAAGATGTAGCGGAAGCGATGATCTCGAACGTCATCTCATCAAGTCCTTGGTAGATGATGGACCTGGCTTTGCAATCCTTCTTTCGCTCGGCACGGAGCGTGGTTTTCTGCTCCTCCTTCAAAGCTGCTTCTGCTTCTTTTGAGGCAGGTTCCTCATAGCCGTGGTCGACTATCTCCATGACTTCTTGAGCACCCAATAGTGCTCTCATTTGGATGGACCAATTATCATAATTGTCCTTGGTGAGCTTTGGAATAAGCATTGATGTCGTTCCGTTGGCCATCTGGACTTCTCGTACAATTGATTATAGTATAAAATACTATAAAAAAAACAAGTTACTATTCACTAACGGAATAGTACTCGTCGGAATAGTACTCGCCGGAATAGTGTCCTGGAATAGTAATACCGGAATAGTACTCGCCGGAATAGTGTCACCGGAATAGTGTCACTGGAATAGGACTCGCCGGAATATGCTGTGAAATATTCCTGGGAATATGCTTCGGGGGCTGAACTGCAAAGGTTGAAAACCTTTGGTCTTTGACCAAAATACTTGAAGAGTGCAGAGGTGTTGACTGTAATTTTTTTTCTTGGATTCCTCTACTGCCGACAAGCCGACACCCCTTTATTGCATTGAATGTCTTTAGTTAAAAGAAGAGAATACCAATTACTCCACTTTTTTTCGTTGAAACCAAAGCCCCAGCCTTATCAAATGGAGAATTTTTTCTTTCACTTCAAAATAGATCTGAAGATGAAGGAAAGTAACTTTTTCTTTGTAGGAGCAAAGTGACCCCTTTCTTCTGTGATGTTTCTGGCTGCCGATCGCAGCGAGTGAGAAATATTTTTGGGCTTTGGTTCAGACAGCTTCAATCCGTCTCGGTAACTCAAATCAGCTCACCGGAGCAGAGGAAGATGAACAGCGTGACGCTGAACCGGAAGACGAACGGAAGCAGCGGCGTGTGCGGCCAAGCCTTCGGATGGATTGGTTTGTGCTTGACGATGCTACAGTTGCCTTGGGAGATAAACACTTCAAGTATCAAATTTGAAGAAGAACACTTCAGCTTCAATTTTCGTCGCCGGATAATTTGGCGGCTAACGATCGATCGACTCGTGGCTGAGACGGTCTTGAATCTGCACTCAAAAATTTGATTTTGAGTGAACTGAGTTTCAACGGCAACAATTTCAATTGAAAGCCGAATCAACAAAAGGTATAGATTTTGAGAGTGATTTTTTTCGGATGAGCCTGGAGCTCTGATACCATTGATGCAAACAGAGGAGTGTTTCTCTCAAAATCACACTTTTGTATTACTCAAACAACTATGAGAAACTGGATTTCTCTTACACACTTTTCTCACACACTTTGATCACTCGTATTTGCATACTTTTACAATACAATTACAAACCTATTTATAGGCTTAACAATCAGAAAAAACAAAATGAGATAAACTCTCATTTATTTGAACAAAAACACAAAATGATCACGCAAGTTCAAAAAATCATCCGCCTGATTTTTGAACAGTATTCCACGTTTTAATTTAGGGCTGCTGAGAACCCACTAGATTCTTCAAGTGGCTGCTGAGAACCCACTTGGTTCTCTCAAGTTTATCTTTTCAACACTAATGGGTGCTGCTTCTGACAATATTGAGTTTGGCTTCTTCTAGTGGAAGTTCTACTTTGAGGAATCCACATCTTTTAAAGTCTTCTTGGAGGAGGATGCCAGATGATGATTGTCATAGGTGGTGGATGGAGTTGTTTTCCTGATTTTTTCTTTTTGGTTATCCTCAGTATTGGTGGACTCCTTGTTTACATTGTTATTTTCCTTTGGGTCTGTGGTGGCACATGATTGTCGTGGGTAGGTGTGTCAACCTTGTTGAGATATCTCTTCGCGGTGTGATGCCTTCTCTTCTTATCCCTTTAATTTTTGTAATCCGTTTTCAAAGATTAATAAATTTCTTTTTTGCCGTTCAAAAAAAAAAAAGTCAAATTAAGTGTCGGTCCACAGGGACAATTAGGCTAAGTTACGCTAGTTTCGATTAACTTCAAGAATTTAATTCGGAAAGAGATTGATTGATTGGTGTTGATTCGAGGAACTAATTAGTTTAGAAAGCAACAAAATCGATTTAAGGAAAATGTTTGGAAAAAGGATTTAGGGTTTAGAATCCACCCCAAACCCATAACGATGCACTGTATAGACCGGATTAATATTCGAAACATAAAGAATTATTGCTAGGGCTTGCAAACTGTAGACATCCCAATTTGGACCCTCTGGATGTCCTTAGACAGTGGCTTGTAGGCTTCACAGTGATGAAATAGATCAAAATATACCTCAGAAGCATGGGACGATGCTCTTTGTACCCCCAAGCCAAATGAAACAAAAACCCTTTCAAACCCTACCCAACGCTAAGAACCATTTCCCAAGTGCTCAAAAAGGCTGGCCCAGTGCTCAAGTCAAGCATTGACCAGAGCGCTTAAGACCGCTGGGACTTTCCCTGCGAATCCTTGACGAAGCAGACGCTCATCCTCTCCAGATGCTCCCCTTTGACTCAATCATGACTCCCTTCACTCCTTAAAATCCCCTCCACTCCATCTCTTCATACCCTAGACCACCACACTGTGATATACACTCTAATCTCTTAAGCCCAAAAAAACCTGATACCAGTGACACACACTTCCTCACCCAACCAGACTTCACCATACGATATATCCAGTCGTATATTCCATTACTCCACCAAGAAAATCCCTACAAAAATCCAAAGCACTTCAACAATCCCATGAAAATTCAAGACCTCAATCTGCATACTAATAAACCAGGCCTCAATCCTAAAAAACCAAATCTTCCACTGTGTTCAAATATCAACCTAGAGAAGGGCATTGTTCAAGCTTAAGAAAAAGGTAGAAATCCTTTTGAAGCACTGTTCAAAGCCAGTTTTCCTCATATTGGTTGAGAGCCCAGCTGGCCTTTGTCGCAAAGAAATAAGAAGTTCAAAACTTCAAGTCCAGAATGCATCTTGCGTGCTCAAGACTAGTGCTTGAGCACCTAAGACATGTTTCTAAGCGCTTAACTCTCTTTCTTGGACTTTCTGGTCTTTCCCATACCTAATGAGTCCAAGGTATTTCTGTTCATTTTAGCTGTACACTGTTCATTTAAATATGTGCCCGCAGATCCCAGTCTTTCCACCACCTAAATATATTCAACAACATAGATATAAATATAAGTTATTAAATACAAAAAAACAAACACTTTCGAGAAACCCATGGCATACCCTAAAAGAATTAATCTTTGGTTGGGTGATGGAAAAGTGAATGTGGACATAGACTAATTGCACCACCAAACAAAAATATTTCCGGTGACCAAAATTTTGGTTTATCAAAACAATGAGTAACTAACACTACAAAAATGGTTAATTTTTTTGAGGCTTGATGGTATAACCCTATCAAAAAAATGCCTGACTAGTCAATCTTTGCGTAACTAATGAATAAAAAAATATGTACACGATGCACCAAAAATATGCGTATTGTCTCTTTTCATTGTTTTGAAAACTAATGGCTAACCCATTCTGGCTGTTTTTAAAAATAATTCCTTTATATCGCTATGGGAAAATCCCTTATTATGGAGTTTATTATGACTGCCTTTTGGCTTGTTTGACATTAGTGGCAAATCTGTAAATTTCACATAGAGGGGTCACCTTTGGAGTATAAAGCTTGAGAAAAAAATGAGAAAATATTCTTTACACTGGCGGTGTAAATCAAAGCTTTCTCCAAATTAGTTGCATTGCGCCATGTGTCAATGTTTTACTTTTTGGGACCACTGTTTGGATACATGGTGTAATGTAATAGATTTGAAGGAAACTTTGATTTACACCGCCAGTAGAAAGAATATTTTCCCAAAAAAATTTATCACAACCCAATATGGTGGGAACATAAAATGTTTAAACAGGAGCACAAAATTTGAACTTAAAACATTCCAAAACACAAATCATTGCCATATATATACATCATGTACACATGCAACATATTTTATTGGGAGAGTTGTTCTCCAATCCAGTATAGCAATTTCCTAAGGTTGCGGGTCCATTCTATAGTTACGTAACATTTGCAGTCCACACGCACATCCCAATGACACAAATACCCTGCCTATATAAATTAAAGCATGAAAGAACAGAACCTCATTCTTCTGCCCTAAACGCAAATGAAGCTGGGTTTCTCTCTCAAAGTCAAGATCCGGCGATCAGACTGGTACTACAAGACGGACGACTACAGGAATTCCGACGATATGGACTTCGACGACGTCCTATCCGCCATGAGAGATTACGAAGAGCTCCGCACAAAATCTGATTCAAAGTCAAGATGACGATATGGACTTCGACGACGACGTCCTTTGTAAAATGAGAGTCGGTTGACACGCCGGCTTAAGGCGGAGGAGATGGCAGCGTTGGCCATCAAAGCTAGCTCAACACAAAATCTGATTCAAAGTCAAGATCCGGCGATCGGTGCGATCTCCGGCGATCGGCGTCGATTCTGTTGAAACCAGAGACGCAGCGTGGTGGATATGGTAGTGACAGAACTTGGATTGCATTGGCTTCAGCCGATCCTCGGACGCCGTGACTAGTAGTGATTTGGTGGAGGAGCTCACCTTGGAGTTATCAAATGGCCGACGAACACCAATTCCGCCGTTGTTGTCGTCTTTGTATCTGAGTCCTTGGCGATCAAAGAGATTGTGTATATAGAAAGATGTGAGATGATGTAGCTTTCTGTTGTCAGATAAAAAGCAGGAGGAAGAAGTATAATAGGAATATGAGAAATGGTAAATAGTGTAGGTGGAATATCTATTCCAGTAGTCAAAAGATTCTACTCCACTTTATTGAGGTGCAGTCATGGATTATGTACTTTATTATATAGACTAGCTTTTTAATGAATATATATTTCTAATTTTTAATTTGCTTTGTGCTCCAGTTTTAACAAGCTAGTAGACTTTTGAAAAAAAAATTCAAGATAACCACATCTTGCGAGTTCAGATAACCACCTCTTGTGAGTAAAGATAACCATATCTAATGCGAATTAGGTTTTAAAAAAAGAGATATAGCCCATCTCGTGAGTACAGATAACCACCTCTTACGAATTAAGATAACCACATCTGATCTTAAGTAGGCTTTTTAAAAAAAAAATGGCATAGTTTAGATAACCACATCTGCGCCGGTCATTTTTCCGGCGAAGTCCAATTTTCCGGCGACTTTTCCGGCGCCGGCAGAATTTTCCGGCAAACTTTTCCGGCACTGACAGAATTTCCGGCACACTTTCTGGCACCAACGACTTTTCCGGCAAAGGTATATTATATATTAAATTTAATATAAGGGTACATTTATCTAGTAAAAAAATAGAATGGACCTAAGAGAATAAAAAAAGTGGTTTGGTGGATTAGAGGTGTTATGAAAACATTAGGTGGACTAGAGGTGTTATAAAAAACTATAATGGACCCTATAACAATTCTTTATATTATTTTCATAAGTACACACAAAATATTAATTACCTGGTGATTTGGCAGAGTTCTTCCTTATGTAACATCAGTAACCGATTGAAATCAATCTTTGTAAGCCTCAATAGTTTTTCATTCCTAGAAGCATCATTTTCATACATAGAGATGTAATGCCCAGCTTCAATCTTGGAATTCCCCTTTGGAGTGACTGGTACAAGGCATGGGTCACTTGTACGTTCTGCCAAATTTGGGCTTAAATGTGGTTTTAAGGACTCAAGCTTAGCTTTTGTAAAACAAAAAGCCTTGTCAAGTATATCTTCTTCATGAGTCTCCAAAAAAGTAGCTTCATATAGGCTTAACATGCCCATCACATCACTGCTTATGCTTTCCTTGAACAAAAATGATAGGTACACACTCTTTCAACCACTCCCCATCACTGTCTTTGAATTTTTCGAAGACATCTGATATATCCACATAATCCACACGACTAGATATTAATTACTTGATCTTCCAACAAAGTAATTACATAATGTAAACAAATTATTTACAAAAAAATAATAATAATATGACAATTGACGTAATAAAAAATACTAATATATAACGTCATTTTTGAAAGTTAGATGCAACGTGAAAGTTTTGAGTTGAATGAAGGGATCCGAAAAAAATGCCACATTATTCTGTATAAAAATCTGATCCAAAAAATGGATTTTGTTTCTTTTTCTAGTTTTGAGTTGAATGGACGAGAGAAAACTTGCGTGACGCTTTTCGCCTTTTGAGCTTGCATTTCAAGAGTGCTCTTCTTTTGCTTTTCAATATTTTTTTCTCCTTCTCATCCAATTCTTTGATGGATTTTTTTTCTCGTTTTCATTTTGCTTGTTCTTGTTTTCCTTTTTAATAATATCTTTTTGCCTTCTCAAAAAAAAAAAAAAAAAATTGCATGACGTTTTTACCATGTTGATATGTACATTAATGCACAATAGAATCCTAAAACTACGTTTCGGTATCGAGGTTGGAGTCTAGAATTAACCCATAAAATTGCATGACGCTTGGTTCTGCTTATGTTACAAGTCGAGAAGGACAGGAGACAAACATAATGCTCGAAAATATATTTGCAAAGCGACTGCTCTGAGAAAGTTTTACCACTTAATAGTAGCCCCTCGATCTATACCCGTAAAAATCAGATAACTCAAAGGGAAGCTATACTGAGGAACCGTGCCCTCAAATCAGACCCAAAGGCATCGAAGAGGATAGGTATAGAAGCCCAATTGAATTTCTGTGCTAATTACCTTGCTTCTTTCATTGAAAATCAAATATGGCCTAAAAGCGAATGCAAGAAATTAAGATGTTTCATATATTGACTACCTGAGTATCTAAAGTGAATGAGGAGAATCGGTCTCCCAATAAACTGGGGGTAAAGTTCCCTAAGGGGCGAAGAGTCTCAGACATTGAAGAATTTTCCAGAGAAAGAAGAGAAACACAAAACAAGAAACTTTACGCAGGTGAATCAAGCTAAAATCTTATATTTTTAAGAAGATTCAAGCTCTCTTTCATAGAATAACAGCTTGATTGTTTGTCGAATGATTTAAGTGTAACTCTGCTTAAATAGATGGAAACAGAACCCAGTTACAAGTTTCCTCTCACTCTCAGGACCACTCATTTTTTGACTAAGGTTTATCTCCATTTCCATTTTTTTTTACAACCTTAATCCTTCCATTTTTTCGATCACGAAATCCTTCCATTTTTTTTTTTTTTTGGGATAATTGGATGTCCGAGTTAGCTTGCTCGCACGTTGACTAACTTCAGAGCTGAAATCTTTCCATGTTTGATCAGGTCCTTTTTTTTTCATCCAGATTTCAAGTTTGAATGAGTTGGCCTCTTTACCCAATTTTAAAAGTTTTTCCTAGTTTTCAAATTTTACTTGTTATCCAACGCCAAGATTTTTAATACGGTATCCGCTCATTATTATCAATTATCAAGTATGTATTAAAAATTCATATAGCTATTGTTAAAATTCACCTGTCATTTGTATAACCCAACGCTATTAATATTGTTGTCATGTTGAACACTATAAGTTTCCTGCCATAAGTCACTTGACTTTTAATATTTTTTTAATTTTGTCTTAAAAATCTCATGTTTATATGTTTAGTGTCAAACTTTAGTGGGTTATTGCTTTGTCTCGACAAGAGAAATCGGAAAAATAGAAAGTTATGACTTTTTCCAATTTTGTTGGAAAATAATCAACTTTTAGTATTTTTAGAATAAAAAAGCCACAAAAGTATGATGTAAAACTAAGGAACAAATTATTTTTTGAATAAATATAAATTTCAAAGTTTTTTTGAACATCATTTTTTTTTTATTAGTCATATGACAAAGTTACAATGATTAAAATGACCCAAGATGAAGTCATCACAATGCATGAATGCATGCGAACAATGATGACACCCAAACATGCAACAATCATAACCCTAGAACTTTGATAGTTTGATTCCAATGAAGAGCCAAAAGTGATAGCAGCACCTCTCTATGGCGAGACCAAAGATGATAAATAAGACAAAATCCAGAAAAGCAGCTCTAACAATTCCAGAGATCGATGAAGCTCAACAACATGTTGCCTAGCAGCATCCTTCTAGCATCAACATAAATAAAGACACCCCAGAAATTCAGAAATACTGCAACATAGCAACAACCTTCCTCTCCAGATCACCCCTCTAGAACCACGGGAAAGGGAATCCTGTATTGCACAAAATGCGCTACATAGTGCAGTTGTACACACCCTAGTTTGGCTTGCAAGTAGTTAAGCCACCACATTGGGGGAAGTCCCGATGATAAAACATATTTGCTTGTCTGCTTGGACACGTGGACTGGATGAGAACTAATCATTTACAAACCCTTCATTAGCCCTGGTCTGTCCCGCCACTAAAACTTACCCCTACCTAAACCTGCAGAAGTGTGTGGAATGTACACATTAAAACAAGTCTTCAGAAGTATACTGGTCGCTATTTCCCAGCTACCGGCTGCCATTCATTATGTCGGCCGACACAATCACTGTCGGCCGCGGTCATTGTTTGTCGCCCGTTGTTCGTTGCCTGGTCCTACACCACTGGTCAGTAGTTGGAATCACGGCCACTATTCAGAACGTCAAGCACATCCATGAAGATTCGTTCAAGATTTCGTTTTATTTCCTTTACATATCCCATCCGAAACCTATTTAGAGGGGCATTCGCCTCTGTTATTTGACACACCTTTCATCACTAAGCAAAAATACACCAAGATGCCTCGATAATCTCGAAATATTCCCTGAAACTCTCTCCAAGTTATCCCGAAACCTTCACGTTCTAGCTAACAATTTCCATCCCGAGTTTTGGTCCCGTTTCGGTTCCAAACCCGAAAGAAGCTCTATGCTCTCAATCTGCTCAAGTAACAAACAAATCACGCATTTTGCACAATTGCAAAGAGGCACGGAGGGACCCAAAAGTTGGGTTATCTAGTGGGTTAGCCTCTCTTTCACTGTGTTTTCATTAATTGCGTACCACT
>CM037160.1:34585583-34639542 GCA_020921065.1 Vaccinium darrowii
TGACTGAAGTACACATTTTTTAAATCGGATATCCGGAAATACTCTATCGGTTCATCTAATTTTTAATTCTGAATAAAAAACTAGATGAACTGATGCAGCAGTTACCAATATCCGATTTACCTGATTTTTTTATGGGGTATCAGTTAACGTTATTTGAAAAATAAGAACGGATCCGATCATTCCTATGGGACCCTGAGGAGGCCTAAAACAACATATTTGTACAAAATTTGTACACACATATTTATCAGAAATTTATTGGGGCACTTAAATAATTATCCTTTTAGTTAAATGAAATTAGAAAATCATCCTGAGCATATTTAGGAGTTATGTTTCCATCCCGAGATTCAAAAAAATCCTAAAATGCCCTTTATATATAAATTGTAACATATTAATGGATTGAGGACTAAATTAAAAGTTGCATTTATGGGGCGGTAGGTAGTGGACCATTTTCAAAATTATGAGGTCCTCTGGTGCAATTACGGGATTGGGGATAAAATCTAATCCCTAATATCTCGTTCATCCACTGACCTCAATCTTCATCCTCATCTTTCTCCAGAAATCCCAAATCCTCCCCTTACACTCAACCAGAGATTAATCTGGAGGAGTAGGACGCGAAGGATTCCCCTTACACCTCGCCGGAGGTTAGTCCGAAGAGGAAGGACCCGGACGTCACACCCAAAAGAAAACCAAGCTTCTCTCTTAGAAAAAATACTTCATCAAATGGAGAAAGGCAGCAACAGAAGAAATTAGGCCCAAGAAAGCTCCAAACGTTGAAGATAGAAAAAGGTTGCAGCTTTACTCTTGGCCAAAGAGACAAAACACAGAAGAAAGCACCGATCTACCGAAACCATACCCTTGTTCCATTTATCTTCTCCTCTGAAATACTTGGTACGACCTCTCCATCCGATCAAGAAGAGCCTCACGCGCCACCAGGAAAGAGCGTGAGATAAGAGGGTCAGATTCACTTGCCTATCTCACCATATTTTGCTGTCGATTTCTCTCTCTGAAAGGTATTTTTTTTTTCCGTCCCTTATCTCTGAAATCCTTACCATATCGATTGCTTATCATGATCATTTTCTCATTTTTATCACGAATGGAAAACTTTCATGAGTACATTCCATTTTGTTTCATTTGTTATCTTGTTTTTTATGGTTTAACATGCTCTTTGAATATATTTACCATGAAAAAATCACGTATTTACCACGATCAATTTTTTATGGTCACAGTTTATTATTTGTTCAAATTTACCATATCGATGGTTTGTTATGATCATATTTACCATGATTGGGAAAACTTCATGAGTACATTCCATTTTGTTTTATTCCGTGTAATATAGATTTTAATCAGTTTGAGGTTAATAATTTATTTCTATTGCAGATTTGTATATCTTTACTACGAAGGGAGATTGCAGAGGATTGGTGGGCGCCGGGCGATGTTGATTGATATTGGTTAATTGGAGCAGCTTAGATCTATGAAATTTCTAGAGAATTTTGTTTTTATTACCATGACTTATACACAATTTTATATATTCACTTGAGTTTACCGTGTTTATTGCTAAATATATATATTTTTACCATGATTTCAGCTGGGTCGATTGTAAGTTTTATTTATTTATTTATTTATTTATTTTTTAATCATAATTCATATACAATTCAAGTTTTTGTTCGCTAATTTACAATGATTTGTGTTTTGGATTTGAGATGATTGAATGGTATTCATGGTATTCAAGTTTACCATGAAATCAGTTTAGATGGTATTCAAATGTGTTAATATAGTATTCAAGTTTACAATGAAAATCAATTCATATGGTTTTCTGTTTTCTAAGGATCATGGTAAAAATACTAATTTTGTTTAATACATTAAATTTACCATGACTCGTGATCGATTTGTAGGCATTCAAAAATTAAGGTAAAAATAAGTACATTATAGAAATTATGGTAAAAACAAGTGCATTACAAAAGTCATTATAAATTTGTAAAAAATTAATTGGGAAATAAGAAGTTAAAGATTTGGTAATATATATCCTATAAAGATATGAAAATTGAGAATTCATAATTTCCATTTTTTTTCCGTTAATATTTTAAAATTTGAAAGTGATGGAAGGGGTCAAAGCCCTTGATTTTAGGTAACTAACAACTAATTAGAGAATCCCACTTTATTAGGCAACTAACTAATATATTAAACAAGGGCAAATATGGTATATCACAAGAGAGGAGGATGAAAACATAATTGTTCAAAACGACAATGATGAAATCTTACGTGGTGTCTAAAAAAAGGATGATTATTTAATTACCTCTTATAAGAACACACCCAAAAAAACCCACAATCGAGTGGATTAAAAAAATCGTCATTAAATAGCTTTCACCTACTTGTTAAAAACGCAAGAAAGAGGTTATTGACCTACTTCTTTATACTTGCTCTCATTTTCAATTTTCATTGGAGTAATTTTCTTTTTCGATACATTATTATAAACCCCTCTCAACTATGATTGATTTTCTTAACTTTCCTAATCTCTAAAACTCAATACTTAACCACTTTCTGTATTCATGTGATGATAATAAGCTCCTTCTGTTAGCAAAAAAGTTAGGATATTGGACGGCAATAGCCATGTGAGCAAAAATAAGAGTTTAAAACGAAATTACCCTTTCTCTTCAGCTAAGTGCAATTTTCCAAGTTTTAAATAGGTTGAGAAGGATACAAAAGAATCTAACTATGGGAGTCACTTGCAGTGGAATCGCAGGATAGGAGATTATTGGGTTTGGAATTGTTTTCGTTAGATTGAGGTGATTGCGTTTGGTTTTCCATGGGGTGGTTTTAGGGAGGTTATTCGTGAAGGATAACGGTACAAAAAAGGTGACGGGCTTATGATTAACAGTCAAGAGGGTAAATCGGGATTTTCCTTTGATGCCATCTTTGACATCTAGGGTTCATACAATTTACGAGGGTTAAGTGTTGGGTTTTAAACTTTATGGAGCTTATGTGAAAATAGGTTGTAGTTGAGGTGGTTTAATGCAATTTACTTTTTTCTTTAAAGAAGTCAAAACTACCCTCTTAAGATAGATGCATAATCAAAATGGAGAACAATACTTAATCCTCGGTTTTGCTTCTCATTTCGCACTTCTGGATTACCATTTGAATCATCGACTCCAAAAATTCTAGTATGGTTGTTTGAAAATGATTGGTTTTGGTTCGTTTGTCCAAGAAATGATTGAAAAAATGCCTAAGAGAGACTAATTTTTGTAATATTCTAGTTCATGGGTATGCATAACTAAGTAATTAGGTTTTCTTATGAAATCCTACACATGAACCTTCCACATGAAGCCTCTTGCTCTCTCAAGAAGGTTTTTAGTGTGAGACATTTGGACCAACCTCTTATTCAATAAAGGTGGTTAGATAATTGGCATAAGTTATGTTCTTTGCTGCCTCGTTTTGGGGATAATGTTGTATTTAAGTTGGGGAGATCTTTTCAAGATAAGTTATCTTCCAAAATCCGTAAAGGGCAGTGGAATTGGCCTAGAAGAAGAAACAGCACCATTCGATTTAGCATTGCTCATTCTTCCCTTTCCCTAGAAAACTACATGTGGTGGTTGGGTGCACCTTAGGGTGGTTCATGCTGGAGGTGGTTATGGAGTTTTAGAGGAGTGTGAATAAAGGAGAGATGAAAAAGAATTCCTTACAGAAAGGGTTAAAATTGTGTTTCACAAATATAGCTGATGATATCATGGCAATCCGTTCCATGGAGGAGGGTGCAAATCGCAACCATTTCTAAATCTTGATGGCTAAGACGATGATTTCTCGTATGTGAGGGGGGAATTTGTGAAAAATTGAAAGCGAGAAGCGAATGGAAACCAATGGTAAATCAGAATGGATATATCGTAACGGTGACCAACAATCAAAATTGTACTCAACAACATCTCATATTATCCTACAGGGTATTTCCAATCCAGAGACTCTGAGACTTGGAGAGGTGAAAAACCCGACAAGCGCCTAGACAAAAAGCATTGCGTATAGTTGAATGAACGAACTAGAAAATCCAGAAGATGCATCCAAACAATATAGCATGTCATACTGGTTCATGTCATCATCGCCACACATGAGAAGTTCAAAAACATCATCAATGCCATACGGTGCTTCCTTTTTTTAGCCAAGGGTTTTTGAATCACTGGATTTCGTTCAAGGAAGCTCTATGGCTCATATAGCCCAAACCCAAGTAGCTGGTACAAAAAACATGTTCTTTGTCATATGAAATAAACAGCCGAGGAACTAAAAGAAGCAAACCTTAACTGCAATGAGATCTATAATATGGATTTGAGTTTGCAATTCAACTTGCAAAGGCTATGTGTCCATTTAAAGTCTCAACATTAAAATATGTCCAAGTTGACCTTAACCTATGAACGAGAATTTCGCCTAAATTATGATAAGTGTCTTTTTCTTTGTCTTTTCTAAATTATAGTTAAATTTTTGTAAAACCTTAAGTGCTTTTCTAGTATCAGTACTAGAGTTCAAGTACCTAAAGATAACTCAAATTTAGTCTCAGTACTTTAACTCCCCTGATTATTTGAACCTCTGTACTATGGAGAAAGAAGTTCTAGCTAAGTATGTGGACATGCTAATACAAAGTTCTTCCACCAAAAATTATGTTCTCACAGGGCCAGGAATACAACTCTTAGTTTGAAGGATGAGAATGCGGTTCTGCTTGATGAGAATGAGCCTAAAGAGGTTAAAAGGGAGATTATGCACTACTGTATGAGATATCTTGGCACAAGGTTTGGGGATAGATATGACGCCAAGGATCTATTACAACGGTCTATTCAGAAGAAAACACCAAGGGTTTCTCAGGATCAGTTCGTAAGGCCAGTGCCTGTTGAGGAAATAAAGGTTGTTTTGTGGTCTATAAATGGTGAAATGCTATGAAGCACAGGTACTTCCAAATCGCCAATGTACTTGTGCCCGTACCGTACCATATTGGGTACTAGTACTTCATCGGTACTTCTAAATACATACCGGGGTACTCTAAAAATGTAACTGGGTACTTTTGAGTTTCTGGGTATGGCAATGGGTACTTTTCTAGGCACTTTTGGGCCTATTCGTAAAAGATATAAAAACTTTAGGAGTTCGCTTGAAAAAAAAAGAAAAGAAAAAAAGACAGCCTTAATATGAAATACTCAATGCGATAAAGTCATAAACTAAAGACCACAACTCAAGTAGGACACCACATTATATGCAAGAAGAGACTAGGTTGTGGGACATTGCCGGAGATGCATTTGATTCAATAGAGGGTGCTGGTATTCTTGAAATCGCTAATCTATAACTTGATGAGCTAGAGATGGAAGCTATGTTGTCAGAGATGAAGTCGATGAAGTTCAAGATCCTTACTTACATTGCATTGATTTGATCTAGGATATTTCTAGGCACGTTGAACTTGATGTATGAACTTTTAGTCTCTTAACTTTTATTTATGTTGTTTTTTGTTGGCAAAATGGGTTTATTACATAGTTTATGTTATGGAACATAGTAAAATAGGAAAAAATAAAATTACACTAACGTATCCAACCGTACTTGTACCCTACTTTTTTATGTTTTTGCCGTATCATGTACCCGTACCCCGTACCGATACCTGTACTTCATAATTGGAAAGTGGTTAGGAGAGACTTAGTTGCAGTTGTTCGCTACTTTTTCAAGCATGGGTTTTTGCTAAAGGAGTGGAATGCCACAGCCATCTCTCTTGTTCCAAAGGTCAAGGCTCCTTCTCTATTAAGGAATATAGACCAATATCTCGTTGCAATATCCTTTACAAATGCATTACAAAGGTCTTGGCCAGGAGAATGCAACCTATTCTCCCTCTGCTGATTAGTAGTACTCAGTCGGCATTTGTTAAAGGGATATATCTACTATTGATAATATCCTTTTGATGCAAGAGTTGGATAGAGGATACCATAGGAATGAGGGTCCCCCTAGATGTGCTAAGAAGATAGATCTTACGAAGACATATGATTTGCTTGATTGGATGTTCTTGTTTGATCTTATGCATGCTATGGACTCCCCTTCCCAATTCATTCATTGGACTCAACAATGCGTGCCCACAGCTAAATACCCTGTCGTTATCAATGGGAGTGCAGAAGGCTATTTTTTTATGCACTTTTGGGTCTTTGGGTGAAGTGGCTCCATATGTATATCAGTAAAGGGCAGAATATTTGACACATGAACTAGCCTCTTGGTCTCTCAAGAAGGTTTTTAGTGTTAGACATTTGGGCCAGCCTCTTATCCTATAACATATTGGGAATGGTAAGTCTACCTTTTTGTGGTTAGATAATTGGCATAAGTTGTGTTCTTTGTTGCCTCCATTGGGGATAATGTTGTATTTAATTTGGTGGGAGATCTTTTCAAGCTAAGGTATATATCTTCCACAATCCGTAAGGGAAGTGGAATTGGCCTAGAAGAAGAAACAACACCATTCAATTTATCATTGCTCATTCTTCCCTTTCCCTGGAAAACTACATTTGGTGGTTGGGTGCACTTCAGGGTGGTTCATGCTAGAGGTGGTTATGGAGTTTTAGAGGAGTGTGAACAAAGGAGATATGAAAAAGAAGTTTCACAAATATTGCTGATGATATCATGACATTTTGTTCGGTGGTGGAGGGTGCAAATCGCAACCAATTCTAAATCTTAATGGATGAGACTATGATTTCTCGAACGTGAGGAGGGAATTTGTGAAAAAATGTAAGCGTGAAGCCAGGGCCGGCCCAAGGGTCCAAAGTGCCCTAGGCCTACTTACAATAATGTGCCCTTCACTCTTAACAATTTTTTTTTAAAAAAAATTAAAATTAAAACCAAACATAGCATATAAAATCATCACCAGCTATTGGCTTGTTCTACCACTTGGAAATAGGGAGAGTCATGTTGAGGCTATATAGGAAGGGGAGCAAAAACTCCTACTTGTTCTGCTGATGTGGGATTAAAAAGCTTTCTCCAAAATCAAACTTTCATAAAGAAATGGACCAAATGGTCGAAGGAGGATTCGGCCATATAAGGATAATTTGGGATGCTTTTGGAAAAGGTCTGATGAGAAGAAAAGAGTAAGGGTTGGAATGCATCATTTCAAATCAAAGCTTTTTTAACCAACATTTTACTCGGATTGAGGATTTGTGATGGCCTTACTAGTTTGCTTTGCATCTTGGTTTTCTAGTAATTTTTTGGACTTTTCGTAGTTCAAACAGAGTGTTTCTGGATCCTGATGATATTTCTCCAGTGAAGTGATTCAAACTTAAATCCATACTTGTGTCCTTTAAATCGAGTTGTTCTTGTAAAGGATTGTCTCGATGCATCTTGTTAATCCCGCAGAAATTATCTAGCTTCTGGCTAACTGTCTAACACAACCTTTATGGCTTCATTGGGTAAATTGGCTTGAAGTCTTTGATTATTTGTATAAATTCGAGTATTGAGGTAGGCTCCGCTACTTGATATTCTTCCATTTCTATGGCTTCTTCTATTCCCTATCGACCTTGACATATTTTCTTAAACAAAAGAATCTGTTGCATGCTCTCATAGAAGTGAAACTTGCACTGCTCCCTTTAGTCCCACATTGGATACTCATAGAAGTGGTGAAACCAACTTCACCTATAAAACCAACATCACCTTTGCGGCCTTTTTTTTTAATATTGGGCCACAATGGTTGGGCTCTTTTATAACTAATAAAGGATTTTTTTCTTTTTTGGGTCAAAAAAGTGTTCTAGTCAAGCTCATTTGTACAAAGTGTTGGAGTGCCCCAAATTTGAGCCATTTTTGGAGTGCCCTAGGCCCAGGCCTTGTGGGACTTGGGCCTGGGCCGGCCCTGACTTCAGTCCATGGATTTCGAAGGAAATACACCAACCCATAGTATAGAGTGCTAGGCGTAAATGAGAATTTGTACATAAAATACACAAATCAGTTGGTTTGGGACCGTTAGTCTTATATGGATGATGATGATCGAAGCTATTCATATTTTTCAAAATAATAATTACTTGTACCATGTCGTCCTCTGCTGCTCTACCTCTGCCACTCTCATCATCAGCCTGCATTACCCACACTACCAATCCAAACCACCACTACCACCGCCATGGTTTCTCATCCTCTTCATCAAACCTCTCATTTCAAAACCCAACCCAAACAACAACAACATCATCCCATTATACCAAACAAGAACCGAAAAAAACCATACGGTACCGCCTGAGTGAACTCTGCCGCCAAGGTCAACCCCACCTTGCCCGCCAACTGTTCAACACAATTCCCCAATCGAAAATCGTGCTTTGGAACACAATCATTATTGGGTTTATTTGCATTGGCATGCCTGATGAAGCCCTGTTGTTGTAATCTCACATGGAGTCAACTCAAGGCTTGTGCTGAGGCTGGGCAGCTTGACATTGGTAAAGCTGTTCACTGCCACATTTTGCGTTCTGTTTTAAATCGTAGTAGAATTGTATGTAATTCGCTGTTAAACATGTACTGTACTTGTTTGAGCTCAACCGTTGACGAAACAGGTTATGTTGATGATTTGGTGTGTAAAGTGTTCGACACCATGCGTAAATGGGGTGTAATTGCTTGGAATACTATGATTTCTTGGTATGCGTAATCAGAGAGATTTAAAGAAGCAATTAGGAGTTTTTGGAGGATGTTGAAAATCGGAATAAAAGTGACTATTGTGAGTTTTGTCACTGTCTTCCCTGCTGTTTCGAGGATGGGAAGCATTAGGAGAGCAAATCTAGTCTACAGTTTCCTTCTTAAATTGGGAAGCAAGTACGCTAATGATCCATTTGCATTGAGTTCGGCAATTTTCATGTATGCTGAGCTTGGTTGTCTTGATTTTGCTAGGATTGTTGTTTACCTTAGTTTGGAGAGAAATACAGAGGTTTGGAACACCATGATTGTTGGATATGTTCAGAACAATAGTCCAGTTGAAGCAATTAATTTGTTTCTTGAAGCGTTGGAGTCAGAACGTCCTGTTCTTGATGAAGTGACTTTTCTCTCAGCTTTAACTGCAGCTTCACAGTTCCAGCGGTTGGACTTTGCTCAACAGCTACATGCATATTTAATGAAGAATTTTGCAGCATCGCATATCATGGTATGAAATGCTATGATTGTCATGCACTCAAGGTGCAATTTGGTTGATATGTCCTTTCAGATTTTCAGTAGAACGTGCAAAAGAGATGCTGTTTCATGGAATACCAAGGTTTCTGCTATTATGCAAAATGGATTGGACAATGAGGATTGAGGGGTTGACGCATGTGCATGAGATGCAACAGGAAGGATTCACGATGGATTCTGTAACTATAACTGCTCTACTCTCAGCAGCGTCAAATCTCAGGATCTGGAAATTGGGAAGTTATATGATAGACATGTAAAGTTATATTCTCAGCCATGGCATTGAATTTGAAGGAATGGAAAGTTATATGATAGACATGTATGCTAAATCAGGTCTGATTGAATCTGCACAAGGATTGTTTGAAAAGTGCTCTACACATGGTAATGATAAAGCTACATGGAATGCTATGATTGTTGGGAATACCACCCAAAATGGACAAGTTGAGCAGGCATTTGCCACCTTTAGCTGATGTTCGAGCAAAATCTAATACCTAATGGTCTAACAATAGCATCAATTCTTCATGCCCGTCAGTTGGAATTGTGTCTCTGGGCAAGCAGCTCCATTGCTTTGTTATTCGCAACTGCTTGGACAATAATGTCTGTGTGGTCTCTGCTCCCATAGACATGTACTCAAAATCTGGTGCAATCACTTATGCTGAAAATGTGTTCTCCACGTCCCCTGAACAGAATTCAGTTACATACACTAGCAGGATGTTGGCTGCAGTCGGTTTGATGTGGCTGGTTGTGTTAATTCTTTTGTGTCTTGAGATCAAAAGCACCCTCAGTGTGTGAAGAAATATACGAAACACTGAAACAATTGGCTTTGAAGATGAAAGACGCTAGTTATAGGCCTGGCCTTCGTTTTGAAATAGGTTCGATTTCAGAGTTTGAGGAATGAAGGACATCACATTCTAGATTTTGGTGGTACAGATATTCAGTTGGAGATTAATCTCTTCGTGGTAAACCAATCCAGAAGCCGTGGAATACAGGCTTGGCTAAGTAAGTAGTGGCAGATTTCATGGGAAATTTTCTGAGACTCCATTGAGAAGTTACCTGGATAGGTGAGCACGAACCTGGATAGGTCAGCGCGAATCAGGTTGATACTTTAACATGAAATAGAAGTATCGGAAGAGTCAGAAAGATACCTTTCGGGTTTCACCAAATTAGAGGACAGCGAAAATTCGAAGAATATGTTCTTAGAGTTGAGAAAATAGAAGTACTATGAGGCTTTAGATAGGTATACTTTTTGAAGGAAGTTGCAATCTCTCTACATTTGGCCTTTGTTTTATGGTGGCTTTTAATTTTCGTAGCCAATCGAATTTTTTAAAATCCTCCACAGGGTGATTAGGCTTTAGTCGTTGCCATCCTCAATAATGAACTCAAAGCAAGCAGTCAAGGATTTCGCAGGCCTATTCATATTGGATGACTTTAGGTATGCATCTTTGTTTCATTGTCAATCTATGATTATGTTTCTGCACAGAGAAGAAGAACAACTCGCCAATTACTCCCGACTAGTAACGACAAAAAGATCTGAGTTGATGCTCGAGCTCAAGCAACGTGTAAAGGAAAATTCCATTTTTCTTGGTAAACTGAAGCGTCCTGACTTGTCATTTTCAAGCTTATGGCACCTGATTAGCCAAACGTAACATGCTGTATTTCAAACAAAATTTAATGTTTCCTAAAAGAAGCTTAATGTATGGTTTGGTAGGATGATTTTCTGAAGGAATGGAACAGTTATTCCTTGGCTTCGCAATGGAAATAACCAGCAAATCAAAACTGGTGAATGATCATTCCATTGGTAGGTGTACGCTCCTGCCATTTTTTGTTGGTGAACCATTCTGCTTCTCATTCGAGTGACTCAAAACCTGCCCACAGGAATTAGTCAACTATAAAAGAAGCACCGAAGCTGTGTGAATTTATGTAGGCCTTTTGCTCATGCTATCATACTGAGTGGACTATTTGAATTGACAGCTTCAGTTGGCAGCATATACTTAACAGAAATCAGCTTCCAAATCATGAATATGAACCGAACACATATATCCACATCAAGGCATGAGATTTTCCACCCAATGGCTTCGAATATGCTTAGGGCATTGGTGCTTGGCGTAAATCCAGGTGGTCATTCAGTTACTGAACTACTCCTCTCCGTTCTAACTTAGGTCACTATGACAAAGATTTATATAGTAAACTCTTTTGTAGTTATCGAATAAAAAACTAACTGCGTGGTCTCGCACAGTCGGATTTCAATGGAGCTTCAGGGATAACAATGATAGCACAAATGACGGCCCTCTTGGATTTCAGAAAGGTTAAGTCAGATTAGCTCAAATATTTAAGAAAGGCACATCTTATTTCTTCTTACATATGTTTGACCTGTTTTTGTAACTGCTTTTTCATCTGCTAAAATATCTGTACTTTTGCTGTAGATGAGGATGCCGATCATTGGTCCTGACATCGCTGCAGAATTGCCCATCACTGTAATTAGCACATTGAATCAGGGATCACGGTCTCCTTTCCCAACAAGCATGGATTTCTATCTTGTTCTATCGACTCTCCTTTTAGGTCAGACATTTGGATTGTGTGTTCAAATGCAGTCTGCATTAGTCAATGATCCAAGTGCTGCTGTGGACTATATAAAATGGAGTCCCACTAGTTTTTTAAAAATAGGTTGTGGAATATCTCGTGATCATTGGTGAGTTAGTTGCCGCTTATGCATATAAGCTTCCAATTATGCATTAACTACTGTAGCATCTGAAACATTGAAATATCTCATGATCTGAATTGATGCAGTTGATTAAGATGAAAAGTATTTTCTTGGTAATGAAGCAGGTGTTGCATATGGACAATACATCTTGCACTGGTATTCTTATATCCCGGCAAAGCTGACATTCTGAAGCATTTGGATGTAGGTTCCGGCTTTCATATCGTTTAGATTTATGAGTATAGATGCATATTCCGTATCATTTTGTTCCTAAACGGTAGATTTTTAACCTTCAGATTGAGTCTCACATCGGCAGCTTAAATGATCTGGCCTTTGCAATTCTCTGCTCTAAACTTTTAGCTGTTACCTTTGGAGATGACGAAACTATTAGGCAACTTTCGACTTTCTAGTCTCCTATAGTTCTATTTCTTTTCCACTCCAGCATATATTAACCGTATCCATAACTGGAGGCGTGGGATTTGGCTACTGGTGCCAAGATATTTAAGGGCATGACTCTCCTGTTTGTTTGCCCTCACATCGCGGATGATATTTTTGTACGGATCAAAATCGAAGTCTTTATTTTCTGCTTGTAGCTTGTATATTTGTTTTACTTGCCTAATGTTTTTAGGCATTTGCATCCAATTTTAAGCCTCTATTCATCGTCCACGGATGGAAATACAAAATTGTGGAAATATCGTAACCCTGGGGTCGAGTGTATATTTGAGGCAACGGCTGGAGGTCGCACAGGAGTGGCTTTTAGCAGGGATGGCAGAAGGTAGGTCCTGTGAACCTAGTTTACCAAACATGGTTTTTGGACATCTCATATGTATAGAAGACAAACTGAAAAACCAATGGTGTAGGTTTTTTGCATGTGGTACGGACTCATAGAGAAAATGGTCTGGGGAGAAGCTACAATGGATTGCAGACACCTTCCAGTGGTAATGTGCAGTTTGATACAACAAAAAACCGTTTCTTGGCAGCTGGTGATAACCATGTTATCAAATTCTGGGAAATGGATAGTGATAATATCTTGATTAATTATAAATATTTGATGTCCACAGATGGACATCTGTTCTACAATTTTAATTTCTGGAATCTGAAGGCAATTCCACTCGTCCGTTTCAACATGGTTAGGACATTACTAGCTGCATCTACTAGAAGTAATGAGATCAATCAGCTACTTGTGTCATTGCAAGCTTATAAAACACCTTCATCCATTGCCTTACTCGGGTCAGTTCCCTATATAATGTCATTGCAAGCTTACAAAGGTTTCGGATCTAAACCGAATCCTTTGTTTACCATTTAATGTATTTTAGAAGTAAAATATGCTTTCGTTATCTCAAGCTGTCCTATTTCACCATATCAAGTTACTGTACTTCTTGATTGCCAACTGGAGAACTGCACATGCCTCCAGAGGTTGTGAACTGAAACCAAGTGAAGAAAAAGGCTTCTTGATTGTTCTTGTACAGGTTAGATAATAGCATTCAGTTTATATAGCCATTTTTGGTTCACTCCAAATCTGCCTCTAAAGGCATAGACAAATAGTTTTAGCAAGCTTTTGAAGCTTTCCACGCATCATGTATTGTACAATAGTAGAGATTTCGCTGTGGATTTCTCTCTTGAAATTTTTGGAAAACGGTACCAAATGCAATTTTCAGTTTTGTTCCTAGTGAATGAATGACACGAAATGTTTGTGCAATTTGGTTGAGAAACAGGCTTTGTTTTTTCAGTGGTAGTACTGCAAGTCAATGAAGTGTGTGATGCCCTCTTAAATTCTGTGTTTAGTTCTTGGGCTGATTGAGAGTTACCTACTTAAGATGATCAATTCATTGCTCATCTTGTTCGACTTATTTATTAGGTGAAAGCAACATGTCATTAAAATTGTGATTCTTGTAATTTTTATGGTGTAATTCTGTCCTTTATTCTAGTAGTTTCTTCATATTGCAGCCCCTATATCGGTTATCTTTATCTTTTTTTTTTTTAACTGTTATATTCCTTTCAGGTAATATAGAACCAACATCTTTGTATACATTGTTTTCACCCAATCAATAGTCGTACTCCGTTTATAACATTGCCACCGGAATCTTTGTTTCTAATTCTTCTTCCCCACGCCACGCACATGACAAACATATGGTCTTACAACAATGTCTACTCTCTTGCTCCTCGTTATGCCGTAGGTATTCCTTGGCCTGACATGTTTTTGAGCCACCACAGGGCTTCATGGTCCAACTGAAACATGTCATTGAACTTGTCTTTTTTCTGCTGCTCATTGGAAAGAGAAAATACTGGTGATGGTTCTTCCGCAGCTTGAAACATATCACTCTCTTGATTACTTCCTTGCTTCTCCTCTTCATGAGTGCTTCCAATTCTCTAGCAATTAAATCATTCGATTCATCACTCATCCTCGGTGAATGACTTCCTTGCCTATCCTGTTCCCAAAGTGCTAAAAATTCTTCAACTGTAAACTCATTCGGATCATCACTCATTGTAAAACTCGGTTCTTGCACAACTACTTCTTCTGGAAAGGGCATAACTTCTGTTTCTATTGCTGCTTCGATATCACGAACCATCTTATGTTCTTCCACAAACTCTGTTTCTAACACGCTTGGCAGGTTTTGGGGCTATATCATCGTGATCAGTAGTAGTAGCCTCAAGATTTTTTACCCTCTTAGATTTCTTGGTGAAATTTGAGTCGTGTCTTTTTATCCTACAAAGAACATATTCTACTTGGCTTTCATCGGTATTGCCACTGCAGCGAGAGTACTCATGCATGATCCAGTGGCCTTTGCTCACACTCCCGTCCATCACACCCCGGTCGTTTGTAATCTGAAAACACAGCATTTTCTTGTACCCTAATACATTTTCAAGAGCAGTCTCAGCATGCCACACACCACAACCTGCTGTCCTAGCTAGCTATTTGGTTCTTGCTGGCCTTGATCAAGGCGGTGAAAACATAATGGTACCTTCGCTCTTCGATGAATTTCCGTTCTCCCCATTTGTTTTGCATATCTCCCACGGGTCTTCGTTAGTGAAAATTTGCCACGGGGCTTCGTTAGTGAAAATTTACCAACAAAGAATTCTGAAAAACCTCATGGGTGAGGGAGAGTGTGTCGTCTCGAGTCCGTGCTATGCGTATCACGTCCACTGAGTCTTTCAAAACAATTTGAACCGTTCATTTTTCTTCGTCCCATGGACTAAGTGACCTTGGAAAAAATTCAGGTTGATTCAATAGTGGTATCTATATGATTAAATGTGCTTGATCATACGGTTATTAATATCCTGTTAAATTGAATTGTTGTGTGGATCACCAAGTCGACGAGATGGAGAATAACAGTTTAGATTGAATGAACGGGCTTGTAGGGAACATAAAAAAGTTATTTTATATCCTAAAAAATTAAAATGATTTTTGAGTAGCAATTGAGCAAACAAAGGTTTTATTTTTAATATAATATACAAAGAAAATTAAAGTAGAGGAGGGAAAATACGGTGGTCATTTAGGAAATAAAATTTTATTTATTTTCTCTTCTTTTTTCATCTATTTTAGAAAATAAAAAAACTTTTTTTAATGTTGACTGATATTTAAAATTATTTTTCATAGGATCACAATAATTATTTTGTGTGTTCCTGTGCATCGAGCGGGAATAACGCTAATACGTATTTTATATAAGTGTGCTTGTGCCTCCCAAGTCTCCAAACCCCATCCAATTTTTCTAGACTTTTAATTTTTTATTTTTAAAAATTGAGAGAGAGAGAGAGAGAGAGAGAGAGAGAGAGAGAGAGAGAGAGAGAGAGAGAGAGAGATTTGGGATGTGGGGAGTTACATTCTAGGAAAATGCTACAATACCCACCCCTTATTTGGGTGTGTATCTTATACACCCCTATAAAAGTTACGATTTTGTTAAAAATTATTTTATAAAAGTTACGAGCCACACCAAAATGCTACGAATTATAAAAAATGTTATGAATCATATTGATGAAAAGTTACGAAAAACTAAAAAATGTTACGATTGCCAATGAGGTGGCACAATCTAGACCATACAATGGGTACATATGGTATACACCTTTAATGGGTGTGTATGGTAGCCATTTCCGTGGTTCTATCATATAATGAGATGAAGAAAAAGTGGCAAATTCTACAATACACATCTCCTATTTGAGTGTGTATTAATTAGACGCACCTCTAGAAAAGTTATGAATCGATTAATAAAAGTTACGAGACCCACCAATAATACAAAATGCCACGAATCATATTGTTGAAAAGTTACGAAACATACAATAGCTACATATGATACACACCTTTAATGAGTGTGTATTGCAGCCATTCCCAAAAAAAAAATTGCACTTTTAAGTGTTTGTTTGCTTTATTTTTCATGTACTTTTCACAAATGTGAATTGATTCCATTTTTGGTCAGGAATTATTATTATTATTTTTTACATTTTAGATCTTCAATTCACAAAAGTAGATCTATGTCTTCTCGCGAATAGAACAGAAATAACGTAGACAGTGATGTATTTTTCCTCACTATATTTCTCACATTGGTATTTTTTTGGGGTCCTGTGAATAAATGTATTTAAATTGTTTATATCCTTCAATATGGATCTTAAAAAATATGTCATGTGGATCTTGTTTGATAGATTTCAATTAATTCTATTATACAAAATTTTCAAAATCATGAAAAATATTATATCTTGAAAGATATTATCAATTTAAGAGTGATATGAATATCAAAAACTGTCGAATCAATGAGTACTTTTTAGGGGTAGAATTGAAAGTTTGGTATGTTTTGATGGTTATTTATAAAAAGTGGACACTTAATTTGAGACGTCCCAAAATAAAAAAAGTGGACATTTAAAATGGGACGGAGGGAGTAAGCGGTATGGCGAGTGAAGGCAACCCACGACTAGGGGCATCTTTGTTTCTCATTTTTTCCTCCTAAAAGGCACTTGTACGCCTACCTATTCTGCTAAACCAAATATTCTTGCTATTTGCGTTTCTGCATACTTATGTTCGAAAACATGACACTCGCCCTTTATTCACCTTTCTCTCCGCCGAGACATACGTGAGTCTAATTCAGCCGTAGTTTCACGATTTGGCAATCCAAATTGGTATCATTGTTAATGTGAGGACAATGCGTTTGAAATCAATAATTGAAGAATCAATTGTGAAGGCATCTGAGGAGATGGGTTTCAGATAATATTCACAACAATTGGCTTCTCCAGTAATGGGTAGTGTCACAATTTAGGTAAGAACTTTAGGTAAGAAAAGTAGCTAACTTTTTTCATTTTTTGTGTCCTAATAGTCTTGTCAGTGTAAGAAACAGAGTGGCAGAGGATAAGTTTTTCTTTGTGTCAGCCACAACCACAACTTGGGTTGTACGTAGGGCTGTAAATGAACTGGGCCGTTCGCGAACTATTTGAGGCTCGGTTCGGTAAGAGCTCGTTCGAGTTCGATTCGTCTACTAAACGAACTGAACTTGAACCTCAATATTAGGCTCGTTTCATAAATGAGCCGAACTTGAACCTAAGTGGATTCGGCTCGGTTAGGCTCGCGAACCTGAGGTCAAAATGTAATTAATAATACTTTAGGGGTCTACATATAAATATTTTATAGTTGAAAAACTTTTATATAACTTGTTCTTCTTTTATCCTTAACTAGAGTACTCTACTACGAACAGATGAGTTTTATCCCAAACTAGAGTACTCTATTTAGTTCTCAATAATTTTTTTATCGTGTTCTTTTTCTTTTGATTTCTTTATTATTGTGGTAGATTTGTTTATTTTTGTTTGATTTCTTGATTATTGTGGTAGATCTACATGTAACATTGTTTTGAAGCATATCGCTTTTCCCTCTCAGTTTGTGTTCTAAATTGCTAACGAGCCTTACCGATCTTGATTCGAGCTAAATTCGGCTCGGTTCGGCTCGTTTGAGTTTAACGAGCCCTACTGAGCCTAACCCGAGCTTTGAAATTTTTTCATGAGCCGAACTCGAGCCCACTTATCTAGGCTCGAATCGAACCCGAGCCGAACTCGAGCCTGACTCATACCTTAACGAATTGATCCCGAACCTCATAGGGTTCGGCTCGATTCGGCTCGTTTACAGCCCTAATTGTACGGCTAGAGAGATAAGTTTTTCCTTGTGTCAACCACAACCCTGGAGGGGTGTTCCACTAATTTGTTTTTTTTTCAAAACTAGTTTTTCCCAAAAAATAGAGACATGTCATGCTCTCACAATACATCACATAAAAAGGTGTGAACACAAAAATTAAAGCAGTTTTAAAACAAAACTCCCTTAGTGAAATAACTGCACCACCAGGACCATATGTAATTCTGTACATGTGTGTGTTCTTTTTTATAGTCTAACAACACTCTTAGGGGTCGATTTGAGTCGGATAACTTATCTGTCCGGATAAGGGTTTGATGTAAAAGGTCTGGCTTGGTCACAAAATGCAGCCGGATAAGTTTGCCCCCATTCCGATTTATTCCAGCCGAAGGGGGCGCGTGCGGATAAAATTTAGATTGGTTTTGAAGTGTCCAAAAATAATCTAGCCGGATAAGGCTTATTTTATCCTCCTCCCTTATTTCAAGTACAAAACTTATCTCTCTATTTTATCCCTCAACCAAACCAAGTACTATTTTATCTCTCACTTTTAATACCTCATCCAAATCAACTACTCCCTCCGTCCCAAAAAGAATGTCAAAAATCACTATTCACCACCCTCAAAAAATTATCTACATCTTGCAATTTATAATGCTTTTTGTGATTTTAAAAACATTGTTTAATAGAATTAAGTGAGTTCTATCAATCGAGATCCATATTGCACACGTAAATCTTTATACGTTGAAAAATATAGATAATCTTCTGAGACGTGTGAACAATGATTTTGGACATCCTTTTCGGGACGGAGAGTACTTTTTTATCTACCATTCATAAAAGTCACATCAATGAGGACCCGCCCTCTATAAATAATACCCGATACTATCTTATCCCTCCTCCATATTTAATTCACCCAAAACTTATCTCGCATCAAATCGGGCCCTAAGAACACTATTGCAACATTTTTTACCTTAACCACATAAAAATGAGACTCACTTTCTATATTTTTGTGTCATATAACATCACATTTTTGAACTTCACGACTCGAGATGCCTTTTAGATTTTAATGACTACTAGTTGGTCCTTTTTGAAGGTGACATCTGAGTGGGAAGAAAATGGGTGCAAGCCACCAAGGTCGATGAGTGGGTGGTCTTCTATGAAAGGTCTCAATCTAATAAGTAAGTGGTACGGCGGGTGAAAGCAACCCACGACTAAAGGGTCAGAAGTTTAGAGGAGGAGAGCATTCCATAATGCGTGCCGCACTGCAAGGTTGTAGTACGGCATCGCACTACACGTACGATCCCCGGATCCAAATTTAGAAGGCATTTTGATTCCATTTTCACCATTTCGGTTAGCCAGTTACATTACGTGAGTGTTTTTTACTATCTCTTTTTTTAATTATGCAACATTTCTTACCTTAACCACATAGACTCACTTTTTAAATTTTTGTGTCATATAATATCACATTTTTTAACTTCACGACTCAGATGTCTTTTAGATTTTAATGACTACTAGTTGGTCCTTTTTGAAGATGACATCTGAGTGAGAAGAAAATGGGTGCAAGTCACCAAGGTCGATGAGTGGGTGGTCTTCTATGAAAGGTCTCAGTCTAATAAGTAAGTGGTACGGCGGGTGAAAGCAACCCACGACTAAAGGGTCAGAAGTTTAGAGGAGGAGAGCATTCCATGGTGCGTGCCGCACTGCAAGGTTGTAATGCAACACCGCATTACACGATCCCCGGATCCAAATTTAAAAGGCATTTTGATGCCATTTTCACCATTTCGGTTAGCCAGTTACATTACGTGAGTGTTTTTTATTAGCTCTTTTTTTTAATTATGCATTCGTCTTACAAGAATAATCTATAGAACAATTCATGACCAAAAGCTAAAGAAGTAGTAAAGACGAAATTTATTTCAAAGACAATATTATTAAGATTAAAAAACTCAACTTGTTTTAGAATCTTAATATGTCTTTGAAATAAATCTTCGATCAACAATGTTATGGGTACACAACCTATAGGTACCACCACATCTCAATCGTCCACACGCTTTTTTCGACGTTTCGAATTTGATTGGTAAGATTGCATTTCAAAATCTGTACCATTGAATTTTGAGATGGATGATCGGGGTGTGGTTTTGTGGGTACACTTGGTGATGTACCCAAATCATTTTCGTTTAGAAAATCATTTGACTCCTCGCCTGCGTACTATTCCACAATTCATATAATGTTCACATACTAGCAAGGTTAGAGCATCTCCAACACTGCTAGGCAGAGTAGAGAGCCGAAAGTACTGAAAAAGTACAAATTCTATTTTGCCTATTCACTTTTTTACACCACCATTCCAACACTACTCTCTACTCTAGCTATTCATCCAAACTAACAAAACTGATTTTTGCCTTCAACCAATTTATTGCACCTAGAATTAAAGATGAAATCTACCGGATCATTTTTCCAACAAACCCAATTACTTCATCTCCCACCCAGAAACTAGAACAGTAGAACGTAACTCCAAAAAAAAAAAAAAAAAACCCCAAACACAAAACCCATCTTCAGATCACACAATGCAGAGGCTTTTGCTTCATCATCGATCAAAACGAGTACGGCAAAACCCAACATCATCGATTTTCCCAACATCATCGATTTACATCATCATCGATCAAAACCCATCCGGGTGCATCAACATCATCGATCAAAACCCATCTGGGTTGCTATGGAGGAGGAGAGAGAGAGTGTGTACCTGAAAGTTTTGGCGTGAAAGGGATGAGCTGGAAGACGCAGCGAGGGAGTCCAACTCGCCTCTAGTAGCCAGCGGAGAGGATGGAATGGGAAGTAACGAGGGAAGTAGCAAGCCTCTTGGAGCCCTAAACAGTGGTTTCGGCTCTCTACAGTGGCCAAGAGAGCCGGAGTAGAGAGGCTCTTGGAGTTGCTCTTACTGTGGAAGATATTTTTTCTAAAAACTTAGCATACGTTTTTTTTTTTAATCTGTTATTAACTCAAGTGAACAAGATAAGTGTTGCGGAAATGAGAATGTTGAGGTGGATGTGTGGTAAGACTAGATGAGACGGGATTAGAAATGAAACAGTCCGCGAGATGGTAGGTGTAGCACCTATAGAGGAAAAGTTGAGAGAGAATAGGCTAAGGTGGTTTGGGCATGTCTACTGTAGACCAGCAGATGCTGTAGTTAAGAGAGCGGATATGATAGCTTTGGATAGAAATGCTCCGGGGAGGGGAAGACCCAAACTAACTTTAGATGCTGTAGTGCGTAAAGATTTGAGTCTATTAGGTTTAAGTGAGTAAACAGCTCTTGATAGAGCTCAATGGAGGAGAAAGATTCATGTAGCCGACTCCAATTGGTTGAGACATAAGACTCGGTTTGGTTTGGTTTATCTGTTATTAACTAAAAAAAGTAAAAAAACTAGCTTATTGCGAAAAGTCAAAATGCCAAAAAGTCAGTTTATTACGAAAATTGAAGCAGTCACTTTCTCACAATATATCACATAAAAGACCGCAAAAGCCAATAAGCTATAGTGGAACACCCCCTAAATGGTACCCAAGTCCTTCCTATATTTATGAGTCTATCATCCTGCTTCTGTTTACTCAAATCTCCTCTCTTTTCTTTGATTTCACCGCGTTTCCATGGAAGGAGCTAATCTCTTCCACATTTTCGTTTCATTTTTATTTCTTTGCAACTTTCAAACAACATGTTTATGCACAACCTCACCAAATATCACCAAAGATCAATCTGCTCTTCTTGCCCTAAAATCCTCCATCACTTTACCCCCTGACCACATACTAGTTACCAATTGGACTGCCACAACACCCTTTTCAGTTTGCAGTTGGGTTGGTATCACTTGCGGTAAACTCCACCAAAGAGTTGTAGCCTTGGATCTTCCTAATATGGGCCTAATCGGCACCATCCCTCCTCATTTAGGAAACTTGTCGTTCCTTGTCCGTCTATACATTCCCAACAACAGTTTTTATGGTGATCTCCCCAAAGAGATGGCTAATATGCGTCGATTGGAATACATGGATGTCGGGTTGAACAAATTTAGTGGGCAGATTCCGCAATGGTTTGGTGCTTTTCCTAGACTTGAGTACCTGATTGCTAGGAATAACAGTTTTTCCGGCTCTATCCCACAAGGCTTTGGTAACCTTCAAAGCCTCAAGTTTTTGAGGTTGCAGTTTAACCAGCTCATAGGCTCTATACCATCTACAATCTTTAACATGTCGTCATTAGAAGTTCTTGATTTTAGCGGTAATAGCTTATCTGGTAATCTTCCAGTAGACATGTGCAATTATCTACCAAAACTCGAAGTACTTAATCTAAAATATAATGAATTAGAAGGTCAAATTCCGCCCGGATTACAAGAGTGTTCTAAACTTCTGGAACTGGTGTTGTCATATAACCGATTCACTGGTCGCATACCAAGTGAGATTGGAAACCTTACTATGCTCGAGGGGTTACATCTTGGTTTCAACTCTTTGGAAGGTAAGATTTTTTCAAATTCTTATAATTTTTCATTGTAGGATCTTTCTGTTTTGAAGGTCACACTGCAGAATACCAGAAGATTTTGAACGGCTTTGCATGTTAGTGAGGGAGGTCAGTACTTTAGTTTGGTGCAAAAAAAATTGAAAAACGATACATGGAACGACTTCATTTTTTGATTTGAAAAATCAAGATTTTAGCACCTGAGTGCTAAAATCTTTTGGAAAACTGGGCTAAGTCCTTCTTGAATACCCAGCTCAGACATATTTGAAAACTCAACTCAAGATAATTAAATACCTAAACCACAAGTATTTGAACACCCAACCCAGAAAATCGCCCCCAAAATGAATCTAATTAATGAAATCAACCCAATTAAAACTCATACTCGGACATTTTGGCAGGGGCAGCTCCACCTTGTATTCAGAGGGTTCAAGCGAACCCCTGAGTTCGTATAATGCACAAAAACTTTGTATTTTTATATACGTACAATTTGGTTTTTCTTTAATATTTGTTGGCACAGAGTAATTCATCGGTGGCTAAAGTAAAATGAAAACTTACTTGAATTGTGAATAAGAGGATAATATCGCACAACAAAACAAAATAAACTAGGCCTAATAAATTTTTAACCAAAATAACCATTTTCATTTCATATTGAGCTTTGTATATAAAAAGTATTTATGTTTTTGTCACCGCTAAACAAAAATCCTATATCAACCCTTGGTGGTTTGGTGATATTGTTGATGTTAATAGGTAAATTCTTATTCATATATAATTATGGTCTCTAGAGGTAGTAGAGCTTTTTGAGCACCCTTCTTAGAATCCCTAGAGCCACCATAGATTTTAAAACCAAAATATTAATCTATAAAGCACTGACCCACCTTAGAGATCACTGAATCCACGTCCGACACCTTGAGGAAACGCGACTCACCGAGATTACACGAAGACATTGTTGGAATATTATATTAAAAAAGTTCCAAAACTTGATTTTATATTATATTAAATCATTGAATTTATTGTTCATAATAATTTGGAGGTTATATATATTTATGGTTCCTCATGATTATTGACTTTAATAGCCATTTTATTATTTATATCCGTTATATAATGTTAATGGCTATTTACAAAATATAATTATTGTGATAATTGTATTTTAAGAGAGTTGTATTCCTCAAGATATATGTATGTATATATATATATATATATATATATATATATATATATATATAGAGCCTATATGGCCTTGGCGAAAAAGGACAAGAGATGAATGGAGATGCCATAAGATATACTAGTGTAGAGTAGTTTTTATATGTTACTTTACATTTATATTGTGTTTATGGGCAACTACAACTGGGACGGTTCATTACCTCCCGGAGGACGTGAACTCTGGATGAGGACGGCTGCGAGCATTGGGTTGGATCCTAGAGTCATTGGAGTCCTCTAAAACCTTCACGTGGGGAGGCAACAATGACTTTAGGACAGTGACTACACACCTCACAATCTCGCAGGCCAGCTTTTCTATTTTTCTCTAACTACTTTGTTTATATTGTTTGTTATCTTATGCTATTTTATTTTAATTCCTAGAGAAAATTTCTAACAATCTAAAGTCATTGTCTGCCTAACATGTTTACATGATAGGAATTTGCATCACATGAGCATCGTTCTGTTTCCCTACATAGTTAAACGGAGTCGTGATAAGTCTAGCATAACTTTATAGAGTTTTTTCCTTAGATTGGTTCCTGCGTCATAGCACTCATCTTATATACCAACTCTAGTGCCCTATTTTGGACCTTTTTTGCAAACAAGGGGGAAAAAAAAAATACTAATTAGTGTTCCGTTCAAATCAATTTCCTAAACCCAAAATCTATTTTGAAAGGGAAAATTTAGAGTTTCAGTTGTTCTAAAATCAAAATAGGTTTGAAGGTTTTAAAATTCAGTTGTTGTTTCCATGGGAAAAATTAAAACCGCAAGGATCGGAGGAAAACTAGGAAAATGGAGTTTTATACGTCAAAACATTTCAGGGTGCCGGATGGAAAAGAATAAGTTTCAATTACCTTTGCACTATTAGAATTAATAGTTTCTATGCTTTCTGGTAAAGGAAGGATAAAGTTTTCCTTTGAAAGAAAAAAGTAATTGAAAAGTATCAATCTGTGTCGAAAGTTTTTGTAAACTAGTTTAATGGCTTATGCAAAGGATAGACACTGGACATGGTAGTAAAGTAAAGTTGGTTGTTGAAAGGGGAAAAAAAAAATAGTTTCTAGAAATAATTTTCGATGTGTTCTGTTCTCTTACGGAAAATTTTCTCTTGAACGAATGGATAATTGATGAATTCTGTAGACCCGCAATTCTTCAAATCAGCGTGAAATCATGTCACAGTTTCCTTAATTTGTTCCTTAGTAAGGCTTAGCTAACGGATGCATATGTTTATTTGTAGTAAATTCTCTACCGTTTGGTAAAACTGGTTCTATGATCTAATTAATTATATCATGGGTTAAGTGAATAAATTATTATGTTGGCAGTTTTTTTTTTCCCAGTTACCAATACCAACGGAAAAAAAAAAAAAGGAAAAGAAAAGAGAGTTCTTAATTCATGCATTAGGTTGCCTAATCCGTTTTATTTTATATTCGTTTATGATGTGTGAGTCATGGTCATATAATTTGCCCTCATTCATGACCCAGATATTCTAACACCAAAATTCTGTAAAAAGGGTTAGTGAAATATTTAATTTCTTGTCATTTTTAGTTTCACAAGAAAAAGAACGATGAGTTCTCGGAAAAGGAAAATTTGGGCTAGAAAGTTTTACAAAGACTATTTTCAGATTTTTGGTGTACATATATTTATTGAAAAGAATAAAAGGTTTGATGATCTATCTGTCTATTAAAAAAGGAAAGGGAAAGTTTGCATGCATAGATTGTATTTTCTGATGTGGAAAAGGGTACTAGTTGTATTGTTGCATATATGTAATTATAGTGGTATTTGAGGTTACTAGTGGTATGGTTTAACTGAATGATTTTATTTTTAAGTGTGCAAATAGACTTCTGGGTATTTGTATTTTTTTTTAAATAAAAAAAAAGAAGCAGAAAGAGCAGTCGAATGCTTAGTATTTAAAAAAAAAAAAAAATAAAAAAATGAAATCGATGCATTGGTAATTGTTATCTATTGAATCAAAGGTTTTTTTCGCATTGATGGATAATCAATAGTGTTGTACTGGGAGGTTATGATTTTCTTGAAATTGTTACGGTATATGATACTCACTCCATGCGTGTCGGTTGCACATTGGATTGATACTCTGCTTTATTTTAATGGTTTGAGCATGTGTGTTTGTCTTCTATTATAGTGATAAACAGTCTATCAAATGTTGGAAGTTAGATTAAGAAACTATAACCATGGCTATTGTGCATCTAAACCAAACTACATAGTATTTTTTGGTAAATCAATTTCTCTATTTGCTTGACAATACATGTTATCCATTTCAAAAGCATTTAAAGGAAAAATTGTTTCGAGAAAGTTTAAGTGATTAGAAAATCTTGGTTGGGAGTGAGGATTTTTAAAGTGACAATTGTTTAATTTTATTTCTGAGTGGTTTAATGTGGGGGTTGTGACTTTACATTTATGAGATATGTCTCTAATTATACCCGTGCAATGTGAGGGTTATATCTTGTTTTGAATAAGAAATTTTATTTATCACTCCAGACTATACTAATGTTGTGGTAGAGTGTTTTTTAATATCTCGTAGGTACATGTTGACGACTACAAGAAGCTTCTTCATGCAAAATGAATATCAATATAATTTGCCCTAGACTAGCATTGAGGCTAGATCATACGAGAGTACATTGGATTTAATGGGGTTGGACTAGCGCTGAGGCTAGATCCGAATTTTGTCGAGGGGAATGAGCAAGCCTATAGGAAGTCACCTAGGGAGGTAACCCAATCTCTGTGACTGGAGATCCCATGAAGGAGATTCAATGGGTAATAACAATCCATATTGCGTGACTTGATACCAGCACTAAAAATATTTGGGAGACATCATATAGAGTTCTCCTACTCATTCCTAAGGCACAGTGCTGAAGAAGTGATTGGTCGAGGATGGGTTTGATCCCTTAATGAATTCGAGGCGAGAAATTTCTCGCGAGGTGCATTCCATCACTGTACCTTTGGAGAATTCACCTAAGTGGGAACCGTCGTGAGGCCGCGACTATGAGATTTGGGCTAATCTCTAGAAATTCCCATGAGAATCAAGATCCGGGTGCATGGCCATTATTAGCACCACCCCGCGAACATGTCTAATGGTTGGTACTGTGTGTGTGACGTGTTAAACTTTGGCTCAAAGGGTCTAGTTCAAGACCTAGTTGACTATGATCCTTTCAAAGTGAGATCGTTAACACTAAGTGAGGTTCAAGTCCGGAAGACACCTACACCTATTGCACAGTACAACTGTTGCCCACTATATTTATTCGATTGAATTTGAGTTTTAAGGTATTGCATTTTATTTGGTGTTAAGATTTCTAATTTTTGGATTTTACTTGTTCGTAGTTTTTTAAATTTATTTTTATTTTTATTTAATGAGATTTTACTGATTTGAAGGTTTTAAGACTTTCTAATTAATATTGATCTTTAATTTTTGTTTTTCAATTAAAGCACTATTGTGATTTGGGAAATACGTTGGAATTCGAATAATGCGAAATTGTTTAATTTTTTTTTATTTGTTTGAATTTTCTATTCCATAAAGTTTGGGATATTGATAATTCTCTTATTTCTAACTATGATTCATGTTGGATATCGTATTGCTGTTTATGAGTTCAATTGTTCATGATGTTTTGACGCATATATTGACTTTCAAAGTTTTGAAATTTTTGTGGGGGATTGTTGGAATATTATATTAAAAAAGTTCCAAAACTTGATTTTATATTATATTAAATCATTGAATTTATTGTTCATAATAATTTGGAGGTTATACATATTTATGGTTCCTCATGATTATTGACTTTAATAGCCATTTTATTATTTATATCCATTACATAATGTTAATGGCTATTTTGCAAAATATAATTATTGTGATAATTATATTTTAAGAGAGTTGTATTCCTCAAGATATATATATAGAGCCCATATGGCCTTGGCGAAAAAGGACAAGAGATGAATGGAGATGCCATAAGATATACTAGTGTAGAGTAGTTTTTATATGTTACTTTACATTTATATTGTGTTTCTGGGCAACTACGACTGGGACGGTTCATTACCTCCCGGAGGACGTGAACTCTGAATGAGGACGGCTGCGAGGATTGGGTTGGATCCTAGAGTCATTGGAGTCCGCTAAAACCTTCACGTGGGGAGGCAACAATGACTTTAGGACAGTGACTACACGCCTCACAATCTCGCAGGCCAGCTTTTCTATTTTTCTCTAATTACTTTGTTTATATTGTTTGTTATCTTATGCTATTTTATTTTAATTCCTAGAGAAAATTTCTAACAGACATGCCATGTAGCATCCATTAAACTTTAAAGTTTGTAAGGTTGGAAACGCAGGGGGTACAAGACAGTGTAATTTTATAAATTATAAAAGCTTTTTTAATATTAGGTTTCCAGTTTGTGCTGGGATATTATTCACGTTTCCTAAATAGTCTAGGTTTCCTTATATGTTATGGGTGTTTTCCTAATTTAATTGTCTTGTAGCCTATATAAAAGCATGATAGGTTTATGTTTAACACATCAATATATGAAACAGTCTATTCAATTTTCTAATATGGTATTAGAGCTATAAGGTTTAGGCTCTGTGAAAAACTCGCTCCCTAGCGGACTACGAAGCCTCGCTGCCGTCTACTATAGGGTTCGATTGTGTGGAATTGAAAATAGAGGGACCAATTCGAGACATGAGTGAAACTAGAGGGACCATTTCAATAAATTTCTCTAATTTAATTGTCTTCTAGCCTATATAAATACATGTTAGGTTTATGTTTAACACATCAATATACATCAATGAAAGTAGTCTATTCAATTTTCTAATATAATGCATTTGATATGAGTCCTAACTATTTCCTTACTATAATATAGGTTTGTATAACTCAAAAACTTGCCATGTCCCTTGTCGTGTCCGTGTTTCCATTTTTTTTTTTTTGAAAATTATCGTATTCTTTATCGGTGTTTCTATCTCTAGCCATGTCTGTGTTTGTATTTTTTTTGAACGACAAAAAAGATTTTATTAATCTTTGAAAACGGATTACAAAGATTAAAGGGATCCGAGCGAACGGCATCACAACGCAAAGAGACATCCCAACATGGTTGGCACCCCTCCAAGCGATAATCATATGCCACTACGGACCCAAAGGGAAATAACAAGGTTAATAAGAAATCAACCTAAACACCGATACAACTTTCAACAACATGAGAAAAGCCCAAGACTCCTAATTGACAAAATTCTCCTAACCATCCAAGCCATGATAAGATCAGCAATAACAAGCAGAAAATCATGGCAAGTCTGTGTCTGTATTAGTACTATAGGGATGTTAATTTGGAGATTGGCTAGTAATTGTTGTCACGCCCTCAAATTTAATAAACCAAATACAAATAAAATCCACGTAGGATAAGTCAAAGGTCATACATTTCACCGTTGAAAGGTCAAAGCCAAAGTACACAGAGTTTCCACAAGGGATACCCGTACCCATGCATAAGTAATGAAGAGTTAAGAGTTATTAAGTAAACCAAGTTTTGTCAAAAGATTGAAGGAATTAAAGTTACAAGATCATCTCCCAAAATATATTAACGATGGAGAGGATAAAATAACTCCATGTCAAATAAGCTTCATGATATGCATCCATATGCCAAGCATTCCAATCACGCGCCTTGCCGAGTACCCGAAAATGATGGATTGAGCTCACTAGCCCAGTAGGAAACTTTTCTACTAGCGCTAAGGGTATAGAGAATGAAAGATGCACATGAAGGTATGATACACATGAATGAGCAAGCTAAAGCGGATCAAGATAGATCAACTAGATGATAGAATGTCTAGGAGATGTCCCAAAGATCTAACCAAACCCAAGAGTCCATAAGTTTCCTCATAAACGTTACATTTCATGTCGTGGGTTCAATCCTTTCAAAACACAGTCATTTTCATAAAAACATATCAATTCACAATACTTCACAAATAATCACTTGTATTAAATAGGGAATAAATCCCCTATCGGATTTCGTGGGCTCCGAACACCCCTGTCGGATTTCGTGGGCTCCGAACACCCATGGCTAGAGACGCACCAAATGGTGGCCCTAGTATAAGTAACCATCATGTTCAAAAGTTTATTAAACCATCAAGTGTCCAAAACATCCATGTAATTCACTTAGTTAAAAAACTCGTAGTGTATCGGTTGTAGCAAAGTTAACAAGTGTCCAAGAACGTAAGAAACCAAGACAAATCATAAAATGTACCACGATATGTTACCGAAGCTTAGAAGTCAATCGGAGGAGTCTTGGAAGGGCCAATGAAGGCCCGGAGCAAAGGAATACAAAAATGGAACTATAAATCTTGAGAAAATCAGACATACCATTAGGAAAAAGGCACATTTCTCTCAAAATACAAAGGGTATGACTATGAGATCAATTGGGTTTGAAAGTAGACTCATAGAGCTTTCCAACGGTCCAAGAATCGCCTCAATCTGAGTTCGGACGAAGCCAGGGCGTGCCCGTGAATTTGGGTAAAAAATCTATCTGAACAGAAGGAATCTGGATCGATCCACATGGTCTGGATCGATCCAAGAAATATGTGGATCGATCCAAAATGTGCTGAGTGCAAACAGAATGTTTTGGATCGATCCGGACAACTAGTGGATCGATCAAAAGAGGTTCAAAACACCAACAGAGCATTTTGGATTGATCCAACCTTATGGGTGGATCGATCCACCTAGGTTTCGGGTGGAATTTGCATAACTTTGCTCAAGCAAATGAGGGCTTCAATTCAAGTCACAAGTGAGGTTCCAAAACACAACTAATCAAAGGAGAGGAACATATCAACAACCAATTCATGGATTCATCAACAAAATATGCAAAACCCAACTCAATCAAGTCCAAGCTCAACTTCCATGGTGATAATAAAGTTTGAAAGGATTTTTTTTTAGGAGCAAGAACAAGAGTAATGCATTAATTCATTCAACATACACTTAGAGAAAGTAGAATGTTGTTCCCTACCTCAAGGATTGTGCTCCAAATGAGAAGAAAAGAAACCCTAGACTTTGCTTCCAACTCCAACCGAATTGAGCTTTCCCACGACGAATCCAACGGAGACCGGACTTCAAATCACGCGTAGAAGATGAATATGATGTTGGACCTTGAAGAGATGAGGTGTGGAAGGTGAATTTGAGGTGGGGTTTTTGGAGAAAACTTGAGAGGAGAAGGAGAGGGAGAGATGTCTGATTTTTTTGAGAGAGAGAGGAGTGTATTTTGGGACCAAAAATCAGCCATACATTACATATATACACTCCCCTTTATGCACTTACACCCCTTAAGTCTCTAATGTGTTTTAAAAACACCCCAAATGCAATCACCAACTCATATTGACACCATGTTGCACTATTTTTATTTCCTCACATTTCTCCAATATTATTTCTGGAAAATTATTTAAAAACACGGGTCTCTACAATTGTTAATAACTTGCAGGTGAAATTCCAGGCGAGTTTGCGAATTTGGTTAATTTAGAGCAACTAGCAGTGGACAATGCGGGCCTCGAAGGCAACATCCCATCTTTTCTCTTTAACATGTCTTTAGACATTTACCTTTCACAAAATAACTTCTCTGGAAGTCTTCCAAGGAACATATGCCCAGGACCATTTCTCAGAGCACTTGCTATTGGGGCAAATAAATTGACTGGAAGCATTCCTAGTGAAATTGGAAACTGTACCGCACTTGGATTAATTGATCTTGGGAACAACAACTTTACAGGTACCTATGATTTTATTCATGTTTGTTTTCAGGATTCAGGCATTAAATAAGTATCTCTTAGTACATTACTTTTGTTTATGTTTACGGCCAATTCTGGTAATACTATGGTGACAATCTTATTCAAGAAATTCATATAGTGTATGTTAGGGGAGTTAGCAAGTTAGTGTTGGTCCAACACGGTTGGCTGAAAGTCGAACTCTTGACACTAATTAAGGTTCTCATCACTTGTCAAGCACGAGAAATAATATTTTCGAATTTTCTTCATGCGTTTATTTGATATAAGAAACTACAGAAAGAGTTAAAAACTAGTAGTTTAATTATGTAGAAGCTCGCATAGAAAAGATTCTCCTGCAAGATCTTGTATTTTTGCAGGAGAAGCTTTAAGGGAAAGCTAATTCTAGTGGGATAATTAAAGACAAGGGTCCCACCACTTTTCTAATAATTGAACACACTAAAAATGTAGGAAATTTAATCATTTTTGTACGTATCTTTTCTTTTTCCAGAAACTAAGGTGGGCTAAATAAACTTAGCCAAGCAAGTGACAAATTGTGCCAACTCACAAGTTCTATTCCGGTTTGATCCCCAATTGACGCAATAGAATTCGCAAGAGAATAGTTAGTGTACTATTCCAAACGAAGATAACTCTTGAATCCATGAGAGTTCTTGAATCCACAAGAAGAGAGATAAAACTCAGAGTTATTTATTGACTCATTGAATGACATAGGCTTACACACTTAGGCTGTGTTTGGATGACCAAAATCTTGAGTGAGATTAGGAATGTGATTACCGGGAATCAAATTCCTGAGAAGTTCCTTAGGTAGGAATAGGAATGTAATTACTGGGAATCTAATTCCCAGGAATTTGATACCTGGAGTAATTTCATTACGGTGTTTGGATTAATTGAGTAATCTTACGTAGGAAACAATTATTTTGGAAATTTAGTGAAATCAACATTTCCTTTTCTTATTAATGAACCAGGAATCTAAGATTCCCATGGGGTAAAAGAGGAATCAGATTCCCACTTAGTTTGGGAATATGATTCCTGGTTGAATGTGTCATCAGAAATCACATTCCTGTTCCTGACTATTCCAAACGCCGGAATTAGAAAAGCATGGAATCACATTCCTATTCCTGTTTGATCCAAACATTGGAATCTTGAAAAGAATGCATCACATTCCCATTCTCCCTCAAGATTGCTGTCATCCAAACTAAGCCTTATTTATACTAGTAGGAGACCTAACTAACAAGGTTTATACTTGGCTACCAAGGATATAACTTGGAGTAGGGACCAATCAAAACAAATAAGGAAATAAAATAACTCTAAAAAATTAGAAAATATGAAACTAAATCGTGCTAAACAAGTAACATAAATATGATCTAAAAAATAGGAAACTAAAGTTGTGCTAAACAAGCAACACAAATAAGATCTCGTAACAATACTATTCCTTAATTAAAGTTTCCAAAATAAAAGTCTCCATAATTGATAATATCTCTTTGACTTGTTACGGTCTAATTGCTCCAAGAAATCCTCCGGAATTTGTTCTACATCACAATTGCAGAGGAAAGATGGGATACTGAGCTGAGAATACGATGTCACTAGTGCTTTGGCTAAAAAGAAAGTATGTTGGTTTATTTTTTCATCTTTATTTGATTTCTTTTTGTGTTTTTTAGTTTCGCATCAATTTTTTTGTATATTATTGGTTCGTCTCGGCGAGAAGAATTAAAAAAGTAAAAAATTATGATCGAAGTTTAAATATATCTGAATAAAGACAAAAAAAAAGAGAGTAAAAAGGCAGGTTTTTTTTTACACTTTTTTCGATCTTATTCAAAAAATGGAGAGTTCTAATTATAATCTTTTACCTTTTTTGATTCCTCTTGTTGAGACGAACCTATAATACACAAAAAATTGATGTAAAACTAACAAATACAAAAAAAAATTCAAATAAAGACAAAAAATAAGTCAAATTGACTTTTTAAACCAAAACACGTGGTCATAGAAGCAATGCTACATAGTGCTTCAGGGGTCTTTTCTATCACACGGCGTGGGTTCCACCACCGGTAACACTCAGAAAAATGATTAATTTCTTCCAGAGGGGCCTTGAAGGTTTGAATACCATATAGTACTTGACGTGCTCTACGCGATGAACGTCTCCGATCATTGGACCGACACCGGCGCGACCGCACCGGACTTTCCATAGTTTGTATTCTTTTCTTTGTTAACCGGAACTTTTTAGCCTGGTGCTTAGTAAAGTGTCGCATCAATCGGCAATGCCTTCAAAAGAAAAAAAAAAAAAATTGAAAAGAACATAACAAAACAGATATAATTTGGTGTTGGGTATTCGGGCTGCTCTCGCACACAACAGACACAAAGAAATCAAGGAAATTTAGAGGTTTGATATAAAATATGAAAACTTTCCCTAAATTTCCCCCGAAAATGAAATGTCACAATAAATTTCCCCCGAAAATGAAATGTCAAATTTATGGGAAAGTTTTCATGTTTCATACATTTTTCCGGAAATTTACTCTTATATATACACAAACACATAGAAGTTACAAAAACTCTCCGGGGGAGAGAACCACCGGCTCTCCCCTATATGGACCTCACCCTTTCATAGATTACATCACCTCTTATACACAGAGGGACTCTGAAAGCCTTAAAAGGCTTTACGCATTTTCTAGTTGAGATAGCTGCTGACACTGCCAAGAGGAGTAATCCTCGATGTTTGGTTCGTCAATCCACTTGGAAGGACAGCTGGAAAACTGACAATCATCCCCTGTCGGGGTTGTGTATTTTTCAAAAGAGTTCTTCAAAAACACTTGTCCCACATTGGCTAACTAAGAAACATTTGTGTTCCTTATCTGTGTGGAGGCTCGTCCAAGAACTATTGATGAGCTAGGCCCAAGAGAGGCCTCGCGTGCACACGGGTTGGGCCAAGGTCCAAGCCAATTTGTGAAAACTAATCCGGAAACTAGTTAACCGGGTGCACATATGAAGTTAGCCCACGTTTTGCAAAAAGATTTTTGATTTTTTCTCCTTTGACCAATCAATGATTTCCTGTCCGTTACAGAATCAAAGGAAAAGATTTTTGGAAATGATTTTCTGACCGTTACTGAATCAAAAAACCGTGTTCTTTTCTGTGCACAATTACAAAATTGATTAAAACATGTGCAATAATCAGTGCACAAATTTTGGTTCAATCACAGAAATTCTTGATTGATTCTAATTCCAAAATTCAACCTTTTCGTCACCTATAAAAGGGCTGTTCCACAGCCATTTTCAAAACACCGAAAAACATTTTCACTACAGAAATTCAGAGAGCAAGAAAAGGTCGATTGTGTTTTGCATTTCCGGTCTTTTGCCGTGCAGAAAAGATCGAGACATAGGCTGTATTCTGGGCTCTTTTATCTTGGAGACGGCGTGGCTGGAACTGCTTGCACAGAGAGGGCGGAGCCGCGAAACGTCTTAGAGAGAGCGACCTAGTCCGCGACTCAACCCAAAACAACAGCCAATTTCTTATGGTATTTCTGTTCTGTTACAGACTTGAGGTAAATGGTTCCATTATTCTTAAAAAGTATTTCCAACATCCCCTCCGACCAAGTGGGTGAACCAAACGTCACTTTATCTACCACACTAGCATCTATCTGTCCAGAGAATTATCAGCATTCCTTTGTTCACATCAGAGGCTCATTCCACTAGATGGTCTCACACACTGCCTGGAAAGAGGCTCACGCTTGTCTCAATTGACATATTGCATTCAGTGTCGAGCTTCATCGTAACCCCAAACCAAGATATACAACTCTAGATTGTCTTTGTGATATGTTAGATCTCTGTGGCCCATACCGACTTCTTCGCCTATATCCTGCACCCCCTAATCGGAGTGCCCAAACCCCCTGACCGAAGTGCCCGTGGTCAGCCATCCACAAGAATAATGAAGTGTGTACCTCCTGAATAGTAACTAAGAAACAGTGTCTGTGGAACCTGACAGAGCTTCACCTGCTCAACATCATCCACCTGGTTCTAAAAGAACTTTGAAATGCCTTTTCACATCTAAACTTGGATGACTTGCATCACCAACCGGAATGCCTCGGCAATAGTGCCAAAATTTGGTCTGTCATTTTGCGTATCAAGAATAGATTTATAAAATACTATAGGGAACTAAATGATATCCCAAAGAATAGCAGTCAAATGGTTGTTTGAAGTCTAGGGTTCACATTCAATATGAAACTAGATTACCATTAGGGTAGTAATTCCTCTCGAAAATTACCAAAAATATAACCAGGACTCCTACTCCGTATAGGCTATCTCAACACTGTACAAATTGTCTCACCAAACTTAACGGGTGGCACAACCCGTCTTACATTGTATAGTCTATCTCATAAACTATCCTGAAGCATTTAAAAACCATTGTATGACAATAGGATCGGGCACACCTTTGAAGCTTCCAAGGGTCCAAGGAAGAAAAAACCACTACAAAGTGCCTAAACCCTAAACCCACTATAGCCTACCCCAAAGAGCCTAAATCTCCCAAAATTAAACCCCAAAATTAACTCCGAAGAAAAAACCACTACAAAGTGCCTAAACCCCAACCCAAAGTGCCTAATCCCGAAGTGCTTAAATCAAAGTGTCTAAACCCATTATACCCTACCCCAAAGAGCCTAAATCCCCTAAAATTGAACACCAAAATTGAATCTCCAAACAAGGCCCTTGGAAGTTTTGGAGGTGTACCAAGAAAATGAGAAAAACAACATAGTTTTACTTCTAGAGATTACCCTAGACAAAGAGATTAGCCGCTCATAATTGAGGAAATCGTTGCAAGGTTGGTGGTTTAAGCCATTGATCTTGCGTTAATCTTCTCCCCGTGTTCTTCGTTCTTCTCTTGCCTTTCTCTTTCTAGACTTGCTCTTAAAAAGGGTGGAGACCCCTAAGAGCGAGTTTAGAACCCCATTTTTAAAAAAGCCCTTAAAATTTCCCTTTAAACTAAATTTCACGTTGATGTAATCGCGATGGTTAGGATCGTGTCGATAATGGTTTTAACCAAATTTAAAGAACTTGCAATTGAGCTGAGTCGATCCTGACTGACCTGAACTTGGTCAGGACCGTTTCTATAGATTGTTAGACTTTACTTCTTAGTCACTCGCCATCCTTTGTTCATGCATTCCAAGGCTTCGAACACCCTCCAAATTGCCATTTACACGCATCGACTCTTAAGGCATGTAAACACCATAACTACTGTTTCCCAAGAAATTGTCGCAGGGCTTCTCTGGGAAATGCACAGGTAGAATAAGTCCCTTAGGCAGGGAATGATGGGAATTTGGATGCAGGCATGCCGAGACTGTGACGTTGTCTAACCATGAATAAGGCTACAGAGCTTAATTCTGACTTCTTAACAAAAGTGATCCAAGGTAGACTTTTACCCTTTGGGAAGGTTGTAAAAGTGATCCGAGGTTGCCTTGCACGTTAAGGACTTCAAATTCAGTTAATGATCGTATGAAGACAAGATATGAACCAAACATCACTTGTATTATCGGAAATAAAGTGATAATATAGGGATAAAAGCTTGCTACTATCAAAATTAGAAGCTTGCCACTAGTGAAAAGTACGAGCTGGTGCTTGAATCTTGAACGCCGTAAAGATGGAAAATACTCAGGACTTCATAGTTGTGGAATTTTGAAAACAAAACTTGCTAATGTCGTAATTAGAAACTTGGAACGTAGATAAAGTAAAAAAAATTGTAAGAAATGAAAAGACAGAGTCTTGAGGCATGGAGCCTTTAGTCTGCCCTGTTTTTCCCTTTTTATAACAGTGAATACCCTGAAAAACAGCACAACAAGCCTTGAAAGTGTGCCAAGTGGGCCATGTTCTGAATTTGTCTAAAATTGCTCCCACTTATTCAAAAAAGCTCAAAATATGCCAAGCCGTGGATATTCGTAGCAAAGACCTTGATTGCTGTCATACGTATCCCCTTGAAAGCAGCAAAAAGGGACATAATTCCTATTTTCCAGGGCCTAATTGTACTTGCCCTATGCACGAATCATTTTGGCTATATTCATGGCTCACTTAACTTCCATGTAGCAAAATCACCCTTTTATATGTTGTAAATATCAAATAATGGAGGAAATTCCCTCCAGAATACCCTGAAAAGCTCCCAGTTATCCCCTGAATAAAGCCCTGAGAATGTGACACGTGTCCCATGTCTCCAAATCACTTCCTTTTACTTCTAGGAACTCAAATTTATTGTAGATGTTGATTTCAAATCGAAGTCCCCTGAGGTTGCCACATGGCCTTTGAATTGGTCAAAAGCTTAAGTGCTTCCTACTTTTCAGGGCCTATTCCTTAATTTTGCTCACCTCTTTGACCATCTTCGACTGTAACTTGCTTAATTAAGTACCACGTGGCATTTGTGAACAAATCCTCATATATTTACCCTTGTAGAGTGTAGACTTCAAGGAAATATAAAGAATATTCCGCGGATATACCTTGAGGACTTTTAGGGAATACATTCATCCCCTGAAATATCTCAACTACACTGAAATATAGGAATTTATTGCTGAATGATAGGGTAGGATAGATCCGGTGTTCCCTTATCATGTTGCATTGGTCTTTCCACCATTGATCTTTTTGCACTTTGACTTGATCAACTTTGACTTTCTTGTTGATAAACAATGCAGGCCCTTTAGATTTTGACTTTTTGTTGACCATGAACCAGGCCCACTTGTCATTTTGCTATTTTTTCTTGTAATTTTAGCCAAAAACGCCAAAAACGGGTGTAAACAACAACAAAAAACGAATCAAATAACACGATAGATGCCTAAATGGACAAACACCTATCATATGGTAGGCTTTAAGAAGTTGAAGTTGCTCCCGCAGCTTGCCGATTGCTCTCATTGTTAAGGAAATTATAATGTAAGAGTTACAATTGTCGGTATGAACTTTCATCTTCGCATCTTAAATCTTAATAGACTGAATTACTTCTCATTTTGTTTCATCATTTCGTTAAATTTTCCTCAAGTAGCATTCAATTAATGTATTAATGTCCTGCAATTTTAATCTGTTTGAGCATGTGGTTCATTAATTGATTCGTCTTTGGGCAGGTACAATACCAAAAGAATTTTGGTAGTCTTTTGAACTTGGAGATTATCAGACTCAACTACAATAGCTTAACCGGTCAAATTCCCGAAACTTTCTTCAACCTCTCAACCCTCGCAGAGATTTATCTTGTGGAATGTGGCCTTGAAGGCCATCTACCAAAAACTTTGGGACTTCTTAATCCTCAATTTCTCTACCTTGGGGGAAATAGACTTACTGGAACTATCCCACACTCTATCTCCAATGCTTCGCAACTCACCATCCTCAGACTGGAAGTAAACAAGTTCACGGGTTTGATTCCTCATTCACTTGGAAACTTAAGGTTCCTTGAAATCCTTGACTTGTCCCTTAACAATTTCAGCAGTGAACCAGAATTGGGTTTTATCACTTCCTTGACAAGTTGTAGGCTTTTAAGACAACTTTGGATATATAGTAACCCATTCAATACTACCCTCCCAACTTCCGTTGGGAATCTATCCACTTCATTTGATACCTTGAAAGCAAGTAATTGTGGATTCAAAGCCAATATTCCTCTTGAAATTGGCAATCTAAGCAGTTTGATACACATAACTCTTGATGGAAATGACCTCTCTGGATCCCTTCCAACGACAATCCGAGGATTAAAAAATCTTCAAGGCATTTATCTTTCAAATAACAGACTCAATGGATCCATACCGGATGATCTCTGTCATTTACAGAATTTGGGCTTCTTGTCTTTGAGCAGCAATGAAATTTCAGGTCAAATTCCCTCTTGTTTGGGAAATATCTCTTCTTTAAGAAACCTTAATCTAAGTTCCAACAAATTAGCATACAACATACCTGGAAGCCTGTGGAGTCTGAAAGATCTCTTGGAATTTGACTTGTCCTCAAATTCAATCAGTGGCTATATACCTAAAGAAATTGGGAATTTACTTGCAGTCACTCGAATAGATTTGTCTATGAATCAATTGGACAGTGAAATTCCCAGCACAATTGGAGGTTTACAAAGCTTGATTTATCTCTCCTTGGCACATAACAGATTTGAAGGTCCTATTCCTGACTCATTTCAGAAGTTGATAAGCATGGAATTCTTAGACTTGTCCTATAACAATCTCTCTGGTGTGATTCCCAAGTCGTTAGAGGAGCTCCCATACCTCAAGTATTTCAATGTGTCTTTCAACAGATTGAGCGGAGAAATTCCCAGTAGGGGACCTTTCCAGAATTTTACGAACATGTCATTTGTGTCGAACGAAGCATTATGTGGTGCTTCTCGTTTTGAAGTCCTACCGTGCCATGATGGTTCTACTCAACGTTCACATACAAAAAAATTACTCATGTTCTTGTTTGTTTCTGTGGCAATTGCCGCTATCATTCTTGTCTTGATCTATATGTATGTGTTGCTTAAACGTCGAAGGAAGAATCAGAGTCCCACTCCAAGTGATGAGTTAGCACCAATAACACACAGAAGAATTGCATACCACGAACTTGTACAAGCAACTAATGCATTTGATCAAAACAACTTACTTGGCACGGGAAGCTTCAGTTCTGTTTACAAAGGGGTACTCACAGACGGGACGATTTTGGCCATAAAGGTATTCAATTTGCAGCTTGAAGGTGCATTCAAAAGTTTTGACACGGAATGTGACATGTTGTGCAACATTCGCCATCGAAATATCACCAAGGTTATTAGTAGTTGCTCCAATCTTGATTTCAAAGCCTTAGTACTTGAGTACATGACTAACGGAAGCCTTGAGAATTGGTTGCACTCCTTCAACCTCTTCTTAGATTTTCAACAGAGGTTAGACATTGTGGTGGATGTGGCACATGCATTGGATTATCTTCATTGTGGTTACATAAATCCGGTGGTTCACTGTGATTTAAAGCCAAGCAATGTTCTGCTAGATGAAGATATGATTGCACATGTTAGTGACTTCGGCATTTCAAAATTCTTAAGGGAAGTGGATAATTTCTTGCAAACGAATACTCTAGCAACAATTGGATATATTGCTCCAGGTTATCCTCTTACTACTACCTTTTAGCTTATTCTTTGCATCTATTTTTTTTCCTTTTTTAAGTAAGGACAAGTGAACAACCATTAGCTTAAGTGTTTTTTTTCCCTTCATTTATAAAGCTCATTCCAATTATTCCAACCTCTCCTCTCGCTTGCTCCCTGAGTGTGGCCAGGCCAACCTTATGCGTGTTTATCAAATATTCGATGAGATTTTAGCTTTTAAAAAGTAGTTGTTAGTGTTTGTTGAAAATTTATATTAATGAATTTCTTTGAAGATGAAGAAGGGAAAGGATGCTTTTCAGACTATGTTTTTGGAAAAAGTAATTTGAAAATTAATTATATATTTTTCTGATAAAACTCTACAAGCTATTGTAGAAGATTAATCATAATTTCACACTTGTAGTTAACATGTTTATCGTCTTCTACTATATTTCAAAATCATTAAACTGAAAGCAAATTTTCAAGCTATTACTTAAAACGTATTCTGACAGCTGTCACAAACACTCCCTTTATATAATTTTGACAAAATGAGTTTTGTCTTTGGGTGCAGAATATGGACAAGAAGGATTAGTGTCTACAAATTGCGATGTTTACAGTTTCGGTATTTTGATGATGGAAGTTTTCACAGGGAAAAAACCAACTGATGAAATGTTTACTTCGGATTTGAGCTTGAGTTGTTGGGTGAGTGAGGCACTAGTCAATGGTGTAACTCAGGCTATAGATTCAAGATTAATAAGGAAAGAGGAAGAACACTTCTTTGCTGAGGTAAGTTGTGTATCCTCCATCTTTGAATTGGCATTGAACTGCACTGCAGAATCTCTAGAGAACAGGATCAACATCAAAGATGCTCTTGCATTACTCCAGAAGATTAGACTCGAATTCCTAGCAAAATCATCAGGAAATTGAATATTTTGCAAAGTTTTGTACATTTAATTAGGAAATTGAGAGCATTGGAAGGGCTTAGCTATATTGGAGAATTGTGAAGCTTGTGGTTACAAAATAATCAAGTGGTTTTTTCCTACTCTATAATCAAATTGGGAGTTGTGCATATTCAAGATAACTCATTGGGTCATGATCGCTGGTTTTTTGGGACGCTCTTTAGGTGCTTTTTGTAGTCGATGATGGACTTTAATCATTGCAGACTTCCAATTGCCACTGCCTTTATAGTCTATGGTGTGATTGGGTAAATTGAGTAGAATTTTATGCTCTGTTCTATTAAGGTTTTTTTTCCCTTGTATTTCATATTTATTGGAAGTTGGTTTCTTGCGAAGATCTTCTAGAGTTTGGGAGAGCATATCACTACTCGGCTATAAGGAATTGACCTATAAGAATGAAAATTTGCGGTCTCTTAGTTCAAAATTTGTATTTATGTCCTCTTTGACGCAATTTCTTGTAAGTTTGCAAAAGTCTCCAGCGGCCCTCTAAACATTTGCAGAGTTTATAATGACTATCGAACGACGCTTTGAACATGCTCAATTTTTATAATCAAACCTCAATTCTGATTGAAGTCCACTTTTATTGTCGCGTGTTGTTTGTAAATGTGTAATGATAAATTAATGTTACATTTATATATATAGCTATGATTAAATTTCTCGTGAGCTTTTTGTAAACTAAAAAGAACTAAAAATTGGAACAATCTTGTAATGAAAACCATTGGGACAATATTTTCTAATCGAAACCGTATATTATGAGTATAAATACTGTTGGTGTAATTACCGCAGATGATAAAATAAATTAATAAGCACAACACCAGAATAGGCTGAGGCGCGGGTATCTCGCTTTCTTTAAGGAGATATAGCCTTTGCGGTGGGTAAGTTCCCAATAACCGATGCAGCAGACTACTAGCTATTCTCCCCCAGGATACAACAGCCCAACGTCAGGTTGTGTGGCTCTTACACACTCTGCATAAGTGTGCAAGCCCAAAGCTCCACCAAAGAAACACCTTTCTTTGCCCACAAAAATATAAGTATATAGAAAGTATCTCAATAGAGAACTTATTGTTCCTTACTTATATCGCTAAGGAGTCTGCAGGAGAACCTTTATATAGCTCTCAAATAAACTCACAAATTGATGCATGTATTCATAACCTAACAACGTTAAACACTAAATGAACATAAGTTAATGATTACGTTATTAACTTAACAAAGAAACAAATGTACGTAACTTAGTTTTAACTTTTAGGTTAATTAATATACTTCATTGAATATGCAAATGTAACAACAATCCCCCACTCATTTGGATATTAAATTAAGTAAAATATAGGCGCCAAAAGTATATTACCGGGCAAAAAGGAGTCGTTATGCATAATGACAGGTGTGCTCTGCATTGAACCTTCACTTAGTGAGACAACCTCTACTCCAGAATCAGTAGTGTGCTCATGAACTATGGCTGCTTAGGGGAAATAAAGAGTTGCTGCCCACACATAACAACTCAGGTGTTGACATAAGCTTTAATAGCCAGCACATTACGGCCTTGTGCTTATCCCAGTTTTCATAAGCGTTTTTGAGATTAAGCCCAAATCTCATAGGAAGCGGCCCCACTTCCACGCTTATATAGGTGAAATCTATCAAGGATGCACCTGTAATTCTGACATCCCACTCATACGAGCTACAGATTTTCATTAAGAGTTTAAAAACTCAACCCTCCATCATTACAGGATGAATGCACTTACATCATAAGGATGGGCATAAAATAAAATAGTGCATCCTTTAACGATCACCATATGATTCGTTTGTCCCATTGAACCCAGTTACAGGATCGCTGGTCCCCGGGTTGGGTATCCTCATACGTGATTCTTGAATGTTTACGGGCTTCAGCCCCATCCCCCTCGATGTATTCCAAACCCTTTCTCTTGCCAAGGCCTTGGTTAATGGATCTGCAAGATTATCACAAGATTTAACATAATCCACATTTATGCTCCCACTACTCAAATAGGATCTAACAGTACTGTGTTTTCTTCGTATGGGTCTGGATTTACCGTTGTAGTACCGGTTTTTTACTCTACCAATAGCATCAGTGCTATCACAACGGATTAACACAGGAGGAATTGGTTTTTCCCAACAAGGGATTTCATGCAATAAATCTCTTAACCAATTCGCTTCCTCACATGCTGAAGACAAAGCTATAAGCTCAGCTTCCATAGTAGAATTAGCAATAATTGTTTGTTTTTTCGACTTCCAGCATATAGCACCACTTGCCAAGGTAAAAATAAAACCTGTGGTAGAGAGAGAATCACCTGACAAGGTATTCCAATCGGCATCACTGTACCCTTCAAGTACAACAGGATATTTTTTATAAAACAAACCCTGAGTTCTGGTACCAGATAAATATCTCATTACTCTTTCCATAGCATGCCAATGATCAATACTTGGCTTGCTGGTGAATCTACTCAGTACTCCAACAATATAAGCAATGTCAGGTCTAGTACAATCAGTCGCATATCGCAAACTACCAATCATGCTAGCATATTCCTTTTGATTTATCACCTCCTTATCATCTTTAACAGGAAAAGGATGTACACTAGCATCAAAAGGAGTAACAACATGCTTGCAATCAAGATAGTTATATTTTCTCAAAATTTTCTCAATATAATGCGACTGGTCAAGAGAAATGCCTTCACTTGTTTTAGTGATTTTTATACCCAAAATAAAATTAGCTTCACCAAGATCTTTCATATCAAAATGGCTATTAAGCATATTCTTCGTCTCATTTATAATATGCAAATTAGAGCCAAATATCAATAGATCATCTACGTAAAGACTAATAATCACATGTGAATTTTCATGTGATTTATAGTAGATGCACTTATCACTTTCATTTATTTTGTACCCATTCTCAATCATGCAGGAATCAAATTTTTCATGCCATTGCTTAGGAGCTTGTTTTAAGCCATAGAGAGATTTAGTTAGCTTACACACCTTGCTTTCTAGTCCAGGCTCCACAAAGCCCTCGGGTTGGTCCATGAAAATTTCCTCATTTAGGTCTCCATTCAAAAAAGCTGTTTTTACATCCATTTGATGAATTTTTAAATCACAAATTGCAGCCACAGCAATTAGCAATCTAATGGATATAACATGTGTAACCGGAGAAAATGTGTCAAAAAAGTCAAGATCAGCTTGTTGCTTAAAACCTTTTGCAACTAATCTTGCTTTATATTTATCAATAGATCCATCCGGTTTAAACTTTTTTCGAAGGACCCATTTACACCCAATTGGTTTACAACCTGGCGGTAAATCTACTAATTTCCATGTTTTATTTGAAATTAGTGAATCCATCTCATCATTTATAGCCTCTTTCCACAATATAACATCAGGTGACGATAAAGCTTCTTGTAAAGGAATTGGAGTATCATTTACATTAAAAACATAATAGTCAGGGCCAAAATCTTTTTCAACTCTAGCTCTTTTACTCCTTCTAAGTTCAACTTCAGTATTTACTTGACTTTGAACAAGAGGAGTAGAAGAACTTGGTTCAGACAAAATATTTTCAGGAAATTCTTCACCCCCACTATTTCTTGATTTAAAAGCTGATTTATCTTCATGAAAAATAGCATCACCTGATTCAAAAATGATATTGTTTTTAATATCTAAAAATTTATAGGCTGTACTATTTACCGCATATCCTAGAAAAGCACAGGTGGTAGCTCTTACACCCAACTTTGGTATTTTAGGGTCTATAAGCCTTACAAAAGCTAGACAGCCCCAAACTCTCAAATGTCCCTAATTTGGCTTATACCCCTTCCATACCTCAAAAGGTATCAGTTTAGTTTTCTTATGTGGTACTCTATTCAACACATAACAAGCAGTCAAAATTGCCTCACCCCAAAGATTTGAGGGGGCACTTGAATCAATAAGCATGGCATTAGTTAGATCAATCAATGTTCTATTTTTTCTTTCAGCAACACCATTTGATTGAGGTGAATATGGTGGTGTAATCTCATGGATAATTCCCAGTGACTGAGCAAACGAGTCAAAGCCAAAAGATACATACTCTCGACCTCTGTCACTCCTGATTCTCTTTATCTTTTTACCGAATTGGTTTTCAACCTCTAGAAGGAATTCTTTAAATTTCTCAAAAGCATCACTTTTATGTTTCAACAATATACGTAAGTATACTTTGAAAAATCACCAATAAAAGTGATATAATATCTATTTCCACCACGGGTTAAAATTCCTTCGAATTCACATAAATCTGTGTGAATTAATTCTAATAATTCGGTAGTTCTTTCAACACTTTTATGAGGTCGCTTAGTAATCTTTGCTTGACTGCAACTTTCACATTTTTCAATTTTTTTTGTCAGTTTAGGAATTAATCCAAGACCACTCATGATTCCCACATATCTACTATTGATATGACACAAGTGAGCATGCCAGAAATTAAATGTAGAAAGCATGTAAACAGAACTTGTCGATGCTTTATTAATTTCCACACTCAACTTAAACATTCCATCACATGCATAACCCTTACCCACAAATGTTCCTTTTTTAGTTATCACATACTGATTAGATTCCATAGTTTGCTTGAAGCCAGCCTTGTTCAAAAGATAACTTGACATTAGGTTTTTCCTCATGGACGGAGTGTAAAGAACATCTTTTAATGTTAACACTTGTCCAGAGGTAAACTCCAAATCAACCTCACCACTCCCCAACACTTTAGTTTTGCTAGAGTCACCTAGCATAACTGTTTTCTCTTCATCAAAGGGAGTATATACTTTAAACCAAGTTTTGTCATAGCAGACGTGCCTATTAGCACCAGAGTCTGCCCACCACCCTTCCACATAATGAACCATGAAAATGTCTGTAATCATTGGCACATATGGTCCCTCGGTAACATTAGCCTGGGGAACAGGACCAAGTTTCCGAAATTTGCAAGTTCGAGCAAGATGCCCACTTTTGCCACAGACAAAACATACACTATTTTGCTGATTTTGTAAAGGGGGTCCTTGGTTCAAGTATTTCTTAAATCCTTTGTTATGAGGTTTTCCCTGTTTTTTAAAAGTCTTTTTGTATGGCTTCATATAAGCATTCTTAGGAAACTGACCGTTGGGTAAGTTATGGTTATTAGCAGAAACATAATTTACCTTTGTGGAATGTTCAATACCTTCTTGTGTCAATTGTGCATCACGGTTTCTAGCCTCCTCCTCCATGCGGATGCGACTGATCAAGGTCTCCAAAGAAATCTCCTTTTGCTTGTGGCGCATCCCTTTTTGGAATTCCTTCCAAGATGATGGTAGTTTGTCAATAATGCCTGCCACCACAAGATTGTCCCCAATCTTGATGCCTTCTGACGCCATCTCTGCCACTATCATCTGAAAATCTTGAGCTTGCTCCACAACTGATTTTCCATCTACCATTTGGAAGCGAAAGAATCGGCTGGCCGCATATTTTTTCGCGCCTGCCTCTTCAGTATCATACTTGCTCTGTAAAGCTTTCCAAATTTTCTTGGCAGAGGTGTAAGTTGTATCATAGTAATCATAAAAATGATCAGCAAGGCAATTTAAGAGATAATATCGACACTTGTACTCATCTGTGTTGTACTGCTCCACCTGCTCTAGATGAGCTTCATATTCTTCCTCATTCATCTCCTCGGCAGAGATTTTGTTCGGATTTTTCTCTGTGAGAATGTGGGCCACCTTGAGAAGGCTTAGGTAGAAAAGGACTTTTCCTTTCCATCTCTTGAAATGAGCTCCCTTGAACCTGAAGGGCTTGTTGAGGTCGCCAGTGTCATCATTGATCTTTTCTGGTGCTTGCTCCATGCTACTATCTCCTTAAAATTGTTGGTGTAATTACCGCAGATAATAAAATAAATTAATAAGCACAACACCAGAATAGGCTGAGGCGTGGGTATCTCGCTTCTTTAAGGAGATATAGCCTCTGCGGTGGGTAAGCTCCCAATAACCGATGCAACAGACTACTAGCTATTCTCCCCCAGGATACAACAGCCCAACGTCAGGTTGTGTGGCTCTTACACACTCTGCATAAGTGTGCGAGCCCAAAGCTCCACCAAAGAAACACCTTTCTTTGCCCACAAAAATATAAGTATATAGAAAGTATCTCAATAGAGAACTTACTGTTCCTTACTTATATCGCTAAGGAGTCTGCAGGCGAACCTTTATATAGCTCTCAAATAAACTCACAAATTGATGCATGTATTCATAACCTAACAATGTTAAACACTAAATGAACATAAGTTAATGATTACGTTATTAACTTAACAAAGAAACAAATGTACGTGACTTAGTTTTAACTTTTAGGTTAATTAATATACTTCATTTAATATGCAAATGTAACAACAAATACTTATTTGGCTTGAAATTGGGGGCGGAGGTGTCACGTACCCGAGTCACCTACCGCAGCCGCAGTTGGGTTGTGCAGTTAGTGAATGGGGTGATTAGAACAAGGGGTGAGTGAAACATGTTGGAACTTGTGGCTCATATGGAGAGGTACCAAGGAGTTCTGATGAAAGGCTAGATGCCCAAGCGGAGCGGAGTGAGGGGAGCGAAGCGACAGTGGACCCTAGCTGTTTTTTTTATCATAATAAACAGACTTGCTCTTGCTCCCCTGGAGGTATCCGGTTTTGGGGAACCACATAAATTCTGTGTTCGATTCTTTACTGTTTTCGTATTCGTTATTGTGTGCGTGTGGTGATTTTCTAACAAAACATGACAGTGGCTAGGGACAAGCGGGATGATTATGGTGGCGGCTGCAACTGCCCCTAAATCTCTAGTTCTCCCAATTAATAAATGATTGATTGGATGTCTTAGAATTCCTTGCAAGGGGTGTGCTGTACGTATTAGAAAATTTAAAGTGAAACCTAACACCTCATTTGACAGCCCAATCACTTTACCCAAAAACTGGGTCGTGTTAGTCCCACAAAACTCCAAAACTCTTCCTGATTTCCCACCTAATTTTAGTGCGGGAAGAGATGCTCGAGCCTCGATGTATCCCCTCCAGATTGGGCACATTCCACATTCCACCCAAGCCCACGGCTGTACACGCCATTGATCGTCATTCTCATTCGCCACTCTTTGATACGGTATCTTATGATTACACACACGTGTATGTGTGTCTATGTATCTATCTCTATATATACACACAGTCCATGTCTGACTGAAATGGGTTTTTTTATATGATGATATTATGGTATTTGATTGTTTAGGTTTCTATTCTTTTTTGGGATTTAAATCTATTCAGATTGGGACATTCACATGGGATTAGGGCACAGATTGAACTTATTGTATTACCATCACGGCTGTGGTCTCATCTATAATACATTACACTACGGTTTTACAAAATCTCTCTCTTATAGCTGTCCTCTGTGGCACATTGGAGGGCTGTGATTTAACTGTGACTGAATCTTTCTTTGAATCCTAGGGCCAAGATTCTACCTCAAAGGATTTTCAAAAATGCAAGGGGTACAGCGCAGTGGGACAACAAAGTGGACAACAATATCTCTCGCCATTCAAAAGTATTTTTCGACGGTCTGAATTTGGAATACTCTTTGACTGGTAGGAGTACAATCTTACCGGTCAAATAGTATTTTAAATCCACACAATGGATATCTGAAATGAATGGTTGATATCTGTGTTGTCCACATCTGTTGTAACAACCTTGTTGTACCTATAGCATCCTTGAAGGATTTTACCATCAGAAGACCAAGAGAGTGTTTGCTGGCTAAGATTGAAGCCCAAATTTGATCCAATGTACGTAAAGTATCTTTTGTTCAAAATTTGAATCAAGGATCAACAGAAGCTGATGTCTTCAAAAAATCTTTCAAAAGTCGGATTTGAATTAGATTACCGTAAATGACCATGATTTTTTGGTTCCTATTACTTTTCTCTCTCATAATTTCCTCTTTTGAAGGGATGTGATTTAGTCTCTTAATAAAACTATTTTTTCCTAATAACTCTTTAGTCAATTCTACGTTGAGGATTTATGTGTTTTCTGCCATATTAAAGCCATAAATTACGGAAACTACAAAAAAAGGGGGAAAAAAAAAACACCTATTCTTAACTAAAATCCCAAAGATTAGAAGGCTTCCAATTTAAATTTCACACACGTCCATCAAACCGAAGGAGTACGAAAACTCCTTTCTTCCCATCCACTCTTTTGTGAGTTATTTCCTTCTTCTTCTTCTTCTTCTTCTTCTTTGTCATATTTTTTTTCTTGAGTTTTACATTCAAATTTGTTTTCTTGGGTTTGAAGATCTACTTTGTTCATTGCTTATTGCTTTCAAGTTTTTTTCTTTTTCTCTTTCCCGTTTTGGTATTGTCTTTGTGATAGGACGATCTGAATTCAATTGCTTGCTTCTAAATCTCCGAGGCTCTCTTCCAATTTAGCGGCATCACAACTGAGAGCAACAATGATGTAAGTGAGTGCAACAATAATTTTTCAGCAATCACCTTCCTTTCTTCTCAGGTAACAGACTCTCAATGAGGGAAACTGATATCCATGCCCAAACGTACAATCTATTGTTATAATATTAGTTTCAACTCTATTTTCCCTATTCATTTGCCTTTTAATTCATCTTGGTTTTGAGATTAGTGATTAACTGATTTTCTGGCATTGTTTGTTGAGCAAAACAGAAACATTTTGTGGCACTGTATTCTTAAGAAGAGTCAGCACAATGCCTAACAAATGCTTTTGTTTGTTTTCTTTATTTTCCACGTACTTTTCACAAATGTGAATTGATTCCATTTTTGGCCAGAAAAATTAATTACTTGATTTTTTTTTTTTTTTTTTACATTTTAGATCTTCAATTCACAAAAGTAGATCTGTCTTCTTGCAAATAGAATAGAAATAACGCTAGACACTGGTATTTTTTGGAGTCCTGTGCATTGATCAAACGAACACAACACACTTATATACTAATGGATTCTAAATTTTTTTATCAAAAGAAAAAAAAATATGCAGTTCGGACCCCTACTAATGGTGAATTCAAAGTCCGCCATTGTGTGGGGCTCATTTCAAATCTTACACAAATAAGTCTCTCATAACAACTGTTTTAATACACCCTATGAAAATTCAGTTCATGCGGATATTGATAATGAACTTGTTCAAAATTTGTTGATCAAGTCCCTATCCATGTTGTTTTATTTCTGAATAGAAATAAAACTATTATTGATATCCGATTGAATTGAAATTTTACAACATAAAAATTTATTTCTGCACTAAAATAAATTTTAAATAAAATTTATTTCGTGCAAAGGTAGTGAATTTCGATTTTGTTGGTTATGCATGCCCTCAGATGGAATTCCCGCTTTACATTATCATTGTACCCAAAAAAAAAAAAAAAGAAACTCGTACTTACAATTGAATTGCCATTGTGGGAGTTGAATTGCCACATCGGCTAATATTGTAGAACCTTTAGCAACATGTTTTGAATAGAGTTTAATTGAATTATGTTTTTTTGACCCGCCAACTAAGCCGATTTCTCCTCAAAGTAGTGTTTTTAAAGAAGCTTTAAATAGAGTTCATCTAACAAAGGATTTAAATAATTATGGAACATATCAATTCAATGAAGCATAAAAAATGAGGAATGCTAGAGGCACTAACTAGTACACCAACTATTACATTAAGAGAGTTCCACATGCACATTTAGTGTAATAGTTTACATTGGTTAGTGCCTCTAGCAGTTCTCATAAAAAAATGTCCAAAAAATTAGCGCATTCGCTGTAGTACCTTGAAATACCTAAAACATGAATAAGAATCTCACGTGGGATACTAAGACATATATGAAAAAAAAAAATATACCGGAAGAGGAGGGTAACAAAAACAAGTTAGCATGAAGTGAGAGATTAATCTTCTTAATAAACTACGAGTAGTCTTCAACTATGTTCTTCTCAATCTTTATATATTTGACGATGAATGTCTTTGAACTTCCTCATCATCTCTTTTTTGAATGTCCATGTATTGAGTTGAACACAATTTCTCCTTCTTGGAGCATGCATGACAATCTAGTGATTTGTAAAAAAATCCATGTTAGTATGATATATATTAGAGACCAAAAATTGGTTAAGGAATTAATTCAAAAGGAAATAAAAGGTTGGAAACCAAAAATTGTTGAAGGAATTAATTCAAAAGGCTTGTAATTCATTTCCATTCATATATTACTCGTGTACTAGTACGTGTGCTATATTTTCATGTGTAGTCTGTTTTCTAAATGGGATGCTCTGATGGAAAAAATAAAAATGCAATTGAGAGAGAGAGAGAGAGAGAGAAGAAGAAGAAGAAGAAGAAGAAGAAGAAGAAAGAAGAAGAAGAAGGAGAGGAATGGACATCTAATTTGTTCGGAAAGTGGGAGGGATCTCAATTTTTTTTGGGAATTGATTGCATCAATCAAAACCATAAAAAGAAACCTCTTCATCTAGGATTTTGAATTTTAAGTTTAGAAATACGAAAACGTTTTTAACCCTCAGATCAAACTAGGGGTGCACAAACACTGGGCCGGGCCGGGCTTATACTAGATAATAATGAGAAGTGTGCATTCCCAAGCCCGGCCCATTCATAATCGGGCTTCATTTAATATGCCCAAGCCCAGCCTAATTAAAATTTTAATATCCCAAGCTCGTCCAACAAGCCCAATTATTTTTCTAACGCATGGTATCACAAGCATAAATTAATCAACCTTAAAATTTAGAAGACCTACGGCCAAAAGAAAAGTGTAGATATTGAAGAGCAGATAAAGATGATCGTTCTCTTGAATAAGAGATGAGGAGATTTGACTAGATAGGAGATCAATAGATGCGCTTTTTCATCACGATAAACAAACCCTAAGTAGCTAGGTTCCATGGGTGTATATATAATATTAAAATAAAATAGTATTTACATCGGGCTGGGCTGGGCTGGGCTAGGATGGGCCTTTGAAGAATTTCCCAAATCTGACCCAATTAGTAAATGGGCTTAAAATGTCAACCCAGCCCGGCCCTATGGACCTAAATGTTTTTCCCAAACCCAAAAAAAATTGGACTGGGTTGGGTGGGCTGGGTGGGCTGGGTGGGCTACCGGGCCGGTTTGCACCCCTAGATCAAACCCCATCTTCATCTAGAATGTAGTAAGTACTTCCCAGAAATTCATATTAGAGAGGAGAGGGCAGCATAATACACTAAATGTTCATATATCCACGTTGTTTTGATTTTTAACCCTGTTCTCAAAAGTCAAAACTATGAGAAGAACTTGGGCGCCGGTCGGGTATGGTCATGTGATGCACGATCATGCATCTCGCCCATTAAAAAGTGTATTGAATGGTCTAAACTGCAAAAAAATAAAAAATAAAATAAACTAGCCCTAATACAAATTAAAATATTTAGCCCAATTGCAAAGAAAATAAAACAAAAGCATTAATTTTAACACTCCATCCTAATCCTAATGATTCGTTGCAAAATCCAAAATATCCCTAGACTATTGAAACTTCTCCTTTGAAAGAGCTTTGGTGTAGATATCCGCCACTTGATCTTCTGTTGCACAATACTTGCGTTGAATCTCTTCATCTTCCACGGCCTTCCAAATGAAGTGACGCTTGACGGAAATGTGTTTGGTGAGGCTATGGTAGATGGGATTCTTGGCCATTGCAATTGCGGATTTGTTGTCACACAAAATTGGAGTAGTTTCTCCTTGCTTTTCACCAATGTCCTCCAAAATCCTCCTTAGCCAAATTGCTTGAGAAGTTGCCAATGATACTGAAACATACTCGGCCACCAAATGTAGTTTTAAGTTCAGTGAAGTTTCCCTTAGGAAATCTCTTTCATCTCTCCTTCCTATAAGACTCCATAACCACCTCCACCATGAACCACCCTGAGGTGCACCTAACCACCAAATGTAGTTTGAAGTTCAATGAAAATTTCCAGAAATTTTGAATGGGATGGAACAAGATTGAAAAATTAATGAATGATGGAGTCAAATATCAAGGACAAAAGAACCAAAAATATGAGTTGAAAAATCAGTGATTGAGGGCAAATCATCTTGCTGTATATCCAGCAAGCAGTTATTAAAATCAGAGGCAGCCACATGATAAAAACCATTCATTCTCTCATAAATAGCCCTAACGCAATTAAAGTCCCCCATCTGCATCAAGGAATGAGTACCACCCAATGCCGTTACCAGGAAATATCAGTGCCATAATGGAGAAAATATGTGATTTTTGGGACACAAATATCATGACCTTTACTACAACAAAAAGAGCTACCGCGACGAAATTAGGCGAGGAAAATTATCATAACCTTTACTACAACTATATAGATTAGTGCTCACCTCAATCAACTTCCCCTTTACCAGAACCTTCTAGACCCCTTATCAATTGCAAAACCAACAACCTGCAGTCCATTACCAATTACGACACCATATCAGTATTATCATCAACTACAGTTTCTCCTTGGACAGCAGCAGCAGGTTGACAAGTCTTATGGCCAAAAACCTTGGACTTATCACATCTCAAAGGCCTCCAAGGACCTTAATACGAAAGCAAGATCCATTTGAGGTGACCAAATCAAAACTGTAAGGAAGATTTGCCTCAGCCCATCTTCTTCAACACAAATCTTAGCAAAACTCAAAAATCAACAGGAACATTGT